>JAHZNB010005074.1:0-34330 GCA_027744295.1 Callyntrura guangdongensis
TGGGAAAGGGAGAAATTAGAATTTTATTTGAGCAAACAATTTTGTTCTGAGTCGCTGAGTATTATGTTGCTAGTACTACTTATGTCAAACAATAATTTATTAAATATAATCGATTTAATTACGTAGCTGGCATGTGGTTGTAACAAGCGATTAATTAAAGTCTATCGGAAATATCAAAACGACGTTAGTGCACAAAAAATTATTTCCTACAAAATCAAAATCTATATCCATCGATAACTAGACAGACAGACAAATTGTGCCACATTCAAGCAAGCTTTCACGTTCTACACTAGTTACTTAAAGTACTAAATTTTAAACAATTTATGTGATTTATTTCAAGTATTTTTTTTGACTGACAGAAAAATTAGTTTTGTATTTGGTCAGCATTTTATGCGCCTTTAATACTATTAATGTCTGTCCTATGTACAAAAGTTGCAATTTTTTTCCTTAAACCACTTCCTTGACGGTTGAAAACCCACAATCAGTTTATTTTGTGCGTGCCTCTGTGCCTATTTGTAACCTTCGATGTAAGTGCTATGCCTAGGTAGTTGTAGTGTTTATGGTTCTTCCGTCAAAGTATTTCTTCAATTCCGCCACCTCTTTCTCCTCTCTCTCTCTCTCTGCCCCACTTTTCAACCTTTTTTGCGCGTAGTGAGCACAACTTATTTCAAGAAGTAAAGTATACCGCGTCTCTTTTCATTTTCCTCACGGTGGAATTTCTAAAAGGCTTCTGGTTGTCAGTGTTACTTCACCTCTACATGTGATGAAATGGCGAGTTACTTTGATTTTTTTCTCTCATCCTCTATTTCTGACTATATCGAAGAAAAAAGTTAAAATGATGTCCTAGGTATATTACGCATTTACAAAAAAGTTGGTAGTAACTTTTCCCGTTTTTTAATTCAAACTATTTCTTCTTCCGGGCACATTTTTTCAGTAGAATATCATGCGTTGAGTTTGGGAGTGTCGGTGACTGCCTTGTGTTGTGTATCCCAGCTTTTCTTTGTTTAGTTTTAACGTTCCTCAAGATTTTCCTATTTTTTGTTCTCCCCACGCATCTCCCTCTACTTTGTCAGTTACTATATTAGCAAATATGTATATGCATACGAATCTAAATAGCCGCAGCACAACCATGTATCAGTGGTACATCGTAGTAAACCCCGTAGCTTCGAAAAGAGGAAAAGGGAGAAAATTGACTACATGGTGCATAATATGTCTGTCAGATCATGTCTCTTTTTGTATAAGCGCGCTGGATGAATCCAAATCACTGACTTTTGTAACCCGTTATGACAAGTGAATACCTCGTGTATCATAGTAGTGGTGGTAGGTTGGCAAGCTTATATAAAAAACGCCACATCATCACTTTCTCTCTTTCTCTCTTACTTTCTTTGCACGTTATGATGATGACGACAACGATGAGAAGGAGGATTTACGAAGTGGGTGTAGACATAAATCATGCAATATGCGGGTTACTGGTTGTTATTCTTTCCCGCTGTCCCTGCTACTGCGGATGGAGGATGATCCAATGCTGATGACAATGATGCTTTTGCTGTCATCACGTCGGCCTTGTTGTTGTTGCGAAAAAAACGCGGGTTTGCAACGCGGAATATTTCCCAATTTTTATCCAAGATTCGCTGTCTATTTTATTTTTCTATGTCAAATGTAAATTTTTTGTGTTTACTGTTTAACACCCCCACTCACACACCCGTTCTCCTCTCGTTTAACTTCCGGTCTGCTAGGTTTGTATGTTAGCGTGCCATCGGGATTTTTTTCGAGAATGATAATGTTCCTGAGTTGCAAGAGTTATAGTTCCTGTTTCCAACTTGGTGCAACTTGGAACACGACAAAGAGAAAACCTAACAGGAAGGAAGCATACATGTATAAACGCACACACACACACACACATGGTGTTACATGCAGCTGCACATGGAAGAAAAAACAACTGTGTTGCTTTCTCCACCCCAACGCACTCCTTTAACTAGTAATGTTCTATTGACTTATTAATGAGCCTAGCGTTTTACATTAGCAGCTTTCAAAAACAACGCAGCGCGCGCTGCTGAAAAGTTTTTTTTTTTACTCTTGTATCAACTAACATATATGTAATACAACAGCATCCTAAATATATTGAAATTTGGAAGCATTGATTTTTTTTCTGTGCCATAGAACCGGACAACTTTTTTCCCTTTTCTGGATGATCATAAAAAATAATGTCGGGAACACGTAGTCTTTACTTTTCCCGTGAAAATATTAGCTAATTTCTGTACAATTTTATATGTTTGAGCCAAGCTAAATTGTATGGGTGCACATATTTACCTAGCTATTTTTGACAACAATTTTTCTGAAATGAGGCACCTCCACTTTCTTTATCGTTGGGCTCGCGCTAAAAAAGTTAACTTTTAATTGGGGCGCATACACATCACCTGTCGTCACTTTTTTGTTGCGAATCTCATTTAATTGTCTCAAACAGACGGCTTCTCATAATTTTCGCGAAAAAAGGAGAGAAAATATGCGAAAATTGTGTAGCAAAACGAGGAAACACACTTTGCGATATTTTATGTCAGCAAATTAAATCCCTCATTTTCTGTAAAAAGTACCTTTTCATTTCTGCCCACTACTACCCAATGGGACTCCTTCTGGTGTGTTGTTGATATTATAGCCACAGTCAAGCATTAAATTAGAGTTGCGCTGTCACGCGGCAAAGAAAGGAGACTCTTAATAGAACATAGAACGGCTCAAAAAGGGCCCAAAAAGGCTCTGTCAGCCTAACCTGCTACCTTAATATAGCACAAATATATTATTGTAACGGGGATGAGTGAGAAAACAGCCAAGTTTTCTCGGCTGTTTGTATTATTATATTTGTTAAGCTATTTTCCCTGTCAGAGATGTTCATTAAGCGCGATGCCATCAAAGTTGTAATTATTATAACGCCATTATGCTCTGAACAGCGCAAAGTGTGCCGCCTATATTTCTACGTTCACCGTAGGCATTTACAATTAATTAAATAATTCAAGGCAGATAGCGCTAGACAGCCAGTCTGGTTTGCTAACTGGTTGAACATGCCCACCACTATCTGCTAAAGTATTTATGTCTTTGTTGGGACGAATGGATCGATTAAATTTAAGCCACTGTCAGCCTTTTTTATTTACTTTTACGATCGTGCCGGAGTGAGTATGTATAATCCTACATATAAAAAAGGTACTATATTTGCTAAAAACATAGACGAACATTTTTAGCTGTGCACTAACTTTATTACAAACGTGTTTATCATCATCGTCATAATCGAGCTCGATCCGTGTTGTGTGCAAAATGGTTTTCCCATAAACATGTCTCGGAAAGAGCTCTAGAAAAAAGTCATAGTTTGTTGGCAATTCCCGTCTACCTACACAGCACACTATACTGACTTGACTTTTGTTTGTCGACATGGCTCAATATTACGACATTATTGGCATTACTACTCAACCGTACGGAAATAATATAAACAGTCAAGCAAGCTGCCTTTTATTAAAAGGTAAATACACAGAGAAACGGCGCGTTAGTTACCATTATAGCATCACCGTCATATTATCGTCAAGCTGTCTGTCGTATTTTTTTCCCTAGTGAATTAGAGAGAAAAGGAGTTCTGCCTTGTACTTTGGCTGTATTCGAATTTCTGTGTTCAAGAAAGAAAACGTGTGTGTGTGTGTGTGTGTATTTATGTTTGTATAAACGATTGGAAAAGGTATTAGCGGACCAAGCGGAGAAAAGTAAGGAGATACGCATATTATAAAGCTACTGTACTAGGATCAGAGTGTTAGGTAGAGAGTGAAGTGAATAAAAAGCTCTCTCTCTCGACTCATGATTTATTTAAACTAATTCAGCAACTGGTAAGTGGCTGAATTGGCAGTTGAAACACTTTTATTGAGAAATGGATATATGCTGTAATAATGTTACATTATGTCTCTCTTCCCCTACTCCTTTCTGGCTCGATCCTTTTTGCATTTTTTACATATCCTATGCTTAAATATAATACCATCCTCGCCATCCATGTGTGATGATATGAGGACGTATAAAAATATGTCGGACAGGTCTACTTTTATCTACAGGAAGATATAAAGCGTAAAATAAACATGGAGAAATACTTATGCTATCGTCACTATAACGGCGACTATTTTTGCCGTCGTGTACATTATGTACATGCTTGTTTCCGGATAGTTATAATATGCTGAGACCAGTCGCTAGATGAGCATTAATACTTTCTCTGTTCCTCATTTTCCACCGCGCGCTTCGCTTTTTCCTAATCCTATAGTGAATGGAGTCCTGAGTTCATGATGAATTTTAACCGAAGCAATAAGCCAGCTCTCTCTCTCTCTCTCTCTCTATCATCCTGACTAACACCAAATTGAACGTTTCACACAATGAATGAGAAACTACTTTTTTTGTCTACCCCCGTATCCAGACATCTTCTCTAATTCTAATAGAAGCAACACCGTTAGGCTTTTTCTTCTATTTTGTCGTTGAACACAAAATTTACTATACTCTCTTCACACACACAACACACTACATTCCGGATCCGCCAAACTATCTTGGAGACCCACTCGTGCACACACATACGTAGACTTACTTCATCTCTCTCTCTCTCTCTCTGTGCTTCGACATATGTACATAAACTTATTATAACACGCCGTTTTGTTACTTCGTTCCTATTTTACTGCTTTTTGCAACTATCCGACCACCATAAACTATCCGCTTACCACTGAATGTGTAAAGAAACACTCGAGTATATGTATATCAGAGTGATAATTTGTTTCTATCTGGTTTTCGCTCATTTAGTTCTAGCCTCTCTCTCTCGTTCTCTCTTTCTCGATGAGTTACTTCCCACATATTCTATAATGGCCACCATGCCACCACCTCATTTCTCCCATAGCGGCTGTTAAATCTATCCCATAAGTTAATACCCGGGTCTATATCGTATCCTAGTCGATTCCGTGTGTGTGTGTTACGCGTCATAACGTAACGTGTGTGTTTGTGTGTGGAGAGAGAAGCAGAGGCAATTGATCAGAAAGCATACGTTGATGTAGATTGACTCCGCCAGTCCGTTGTTGTACTCAAGTAGGTGTGAGAGGTTACACACCCATTCTATTGCTAAATGGTTTACAAATCCCACTCCGAGAGAGAGAGACGGAAAGCGCGAATTTTCTCCATTTAGATGGCAACAGGGCGTGATAATATATAATCCACACGCTGGTAGCTCAAATCGTCGTCCATGTTGTCCTTCGTCATTGTATTGAACAACGTCCTGTTCACAAAACAGCCCTGTATAGTATCCTTCCTCTATAGTGGGCCCTCCGCGGCTGGCTCCCTGCAGTGGTGAACAAGTGCAAGGTAGAGTCTGTGATGAATACTAAACCGCTAAAATAAACCGGGGTTATAGTGCTTTTGTGGTTGGTGGCTAGGCTGACCAGAAACAAAGAGGGAGAGAAAAGTGTGTGGAGAGGTATTTATTGTACATTTTTCACGTAAAAATAAACACGCCGCAGGAGAAAGAGTCAGATTAGGTCATGAGCATGGTGCTACTTTATTACTGGACCCACATGGGGAGCCAATATGTAGGTAGGTAGGTATGTAGACGTATTACGACAGTTTGAGTCAGTGGGTGTGTGTGTTGATGGGTATGTATATACTGGCCAAAGCAAACTTTATGGACCATTAGCCTGGAGTTTCCTCTATATTGGTCAGTTGGACATTGGCTTGCATAATGAATGATCCCTGATCTGTAATTTATGGCCTCATTTTGTAGCCCAAGATAAACAAGGCACACATACGAGAGAGAGGGAGAGAGCACTCCGAGCTAGGAAGGAAATCTGAGGAAATTGGTGGGTGGATAAGGAGGTAGTCCGGTAGCAAGTAAATACTAGAGTGGATCTTTAGGGGTAATTTTTGAAGAAAAACTGAATGGTGTATTCTCTGGGTGGTATTGATTGCTGGACGAGACATATCAGTAGCACTTGTGCTCAGGTCATTGGCTCACCTTCTGTCTCTGCCTTCCTCTGTGTCTTTGGTTTTGTAACATTTTGGACAGGATTACAGACTGGCAGTGCAACATGACATTTATTTTATTTGAGTTTTGATGATACCCTCTCGGCTTAAGCTCGTATTTCTATTGTCTCTTTGTCTGACAAGCAATGTAGCCAACTTATTTTGCTTCTGTCTTTTTTTTATTTATTTTTCAGTTGACGAGGGCAGCTCAAGTGGTTCAAAGGAGGTAAATAGTAATCAAACTCAAACAAATTCGGAAGAGAAGTGGAACAAGATTGTCCGGAAGGAGAAGCAGCCGCCACGGAGCCGAAAAAGCACTAGGGGAGAAGAGCCCGGAAACATGTTACGGTTTGAAGGAGTAATCTACGGATTTCCAGGTTCGGCGCCAGGTTCCCAATTTGTTTTACGAGCACATGTTCACGTGGAAAGTATTGAGGAGGGCAATACTGGAGTTGGAAGTGGGGGCGGGAGTCGATTCTCTGGAACAACTTCGTCGTCATTTACAGCTGTGCGAACTAACATGTTTGCTGTTAACGCAGAGAAAACTCTTTCCGGAAAAATTGTTCACAGAAAGCAAAAGATTCGGAGGCCAGCGCACGTTGATCCCTCCAGTGCAGACTTTCCTGACGGAAAAATCCCGGTGATGAGAGAATTCCCTGCGTATCATTACCGCAAGCGGAGAAACGTTTTCTTGGAACACTTGTCTCGCAAAAAGAGCAAAAACCTGGGCAGTGGAAACAGCAGCACCAGCACAACTGTGACTCCTGTCACAATCCCTGTTAACAATAACAACGGCAACAGCAGCAGTAGTAGTAGAGGCATTGATGAAACTGCTGATAAAAGAACACCCTCCCTACCTCGCGTTGTTCACCTTCTCGCCCCAAAAACAGGTAATCACATCAAGCAGACCATTAAAATCCCCAACAAGGATGATGATAGGATCGGAATCAGTGCCAAAATGAAGGTTTCCCTCTCTGTCAAGAGAAACCGTCGTCGAAGGTCTGCAATCTTCACAACAACCAAAACACCCTCCGTGACAACGCACTCCTTTCCGGCTGATGTAGCTAACCAGGGCAATTCATCCAGTTATCCTCCTCTGCAGCGTTTTACGACATGGGACAGCTTTGTCAAAAGTACGAGTAAGCGCACCGCCGCCGTTCGAAATAATCGGAAGAGGAGAAGCAAACTGAGCACATCTTGGTCAAATCTTTTGTAGCAGAATTCCTCGCGGTCTCTACAAAAGCCATCAACACTACAACTACTACTGTTACCATTACCATGAAATATATAAAAGGTATATACATATATATACACACATGGCACTATATTTAAAAAAGGTACATGAACAAATAAATTATCTTTATTATACATACACGTATATACACAAAAATCCATCATCATCACCAGCGCTTTTAAAAGCGTGAATATTGCTAACAGAAAAAAGTGGATATACAAATAATTTTAAAAAAATTCACATACAATGAGCAAGTTTTACAGAATTTTTCTCCTTTCTTGATTATCTCGGTGAAAATTTGTAATAATACTAATAATACGACAAGGGGTACAAATCATATGCGTACTGCATATGCATCATAGACAACATACAGGTGTATGTTTTAATTAACGCATACATATATTGTATATTTCATGGAACATTTTAAACAAATTATACAAATATATAGGTGTGTGTGTCGTTATCAAATATGTGTTATGAATGCATTGTTTACCTACCTATTCTAGTAAAAAGTGTGCATCGAGTTTTCATTAAAAATATATATCAGTTTGTTGGAGCGGCACAGAATGATGATGCATGTGGGAAAGAGGAAAAAAATGTGTGAGAATTGTGCACTCAGAGATACTCTACTACCCATACATACATACCACTCGTGTTTTTTCTGGGGAGAGTTTCTAATTAACTATCTTTGAAAAGTAATTGAACTAGAAGTGCATCCGCAAGCCAACGCCATACTTTTTTCTTAAGCTAGAAAATAATATAGTAGAATTTTAGGAAAATTTTAATAATTAATTATCCAATACTGTTGGATATTTCGTTTAAAAGAAAAAATTAAAAGCTGTGCGTGCGTAGGAGGGCACACTTTATGGGTAATAGTAATAACAACAGGTGCACACAAAGTAGTAACTAGATATTATGATATACGAAAAGTAAGTATTTTTGGTAGAGTATAAAGTTTTATCTTATTATGTATGTCGAGCAAGTATTTTTAGGAAAATGGGACAAATAGGGTGTCCATACAGCTGTGTGTAAGCTATGAAAGAAGGAAGATGTGGAGACGGGTTTTACAGAATATCACAGGAATGCTGAATTTATGTATTTTTTGTCTATTTAATGCACTGCATAACGTAATGAAAAGGGTGAGCGTTGCTAAAGTAAAACTTGTCGAAATCTGACCGGATTCCGAAGGGAGGTACGGAAACATCGTAGGATGAGATTGATGAGAACAGAGACGACAGATTTATTTGGCACTCGTTTTAAAATCAACCCAATGCAGTAACCATAAAAATTTAAAAAAAGAGTTAAATCTAAAAAAATAATTCAAAAAATTGGTATAATGTTGTATTACTATTGAATGAATTATTTACATTAAAGTACTTTTAGAGAACAGTAAATGTTTGAAAAAACAATAAAATAAGGCAACCAATTATAATGGTAATATATGATGATGATGATGATAGAAAGTGAATATAATTCATGTATAATGTAAGTTTGAAGAAAATCGGATTCGATAAGGATTTTAAAAGAATACGCTGATATAGTTGATGCTGATGCAAGAAAAATGGGCGTATATATTTTCGGTATTTACACAACAGAAGAAGTATAAAAAATTAAATACTTGTAAAAAAACAACAATAACTCCCTTCATTTTAGGACGTAAAGAATTACACACAAAAAAGCTATTACAAAGAGGATAAATGTTTCTAGCTGCAAAGAAAAGTAAATTTCTATCTGAAATTCAAATTTAGGCGCGCACTGCACAGGCACAAATGTAAAATGTCAGTAAAAAGCATCAAGACCGATGATATAGCAGGGCATCACCAGGATTTGTAAATACAGTATGACCGATTGGGAATGAGGAGTAGGCAAAACAAGCCTTCCTCATTGTCTTCGAGAAACTTTCAATCTTTTCCGTGTTGTAAAAACACCTCCTTCGTTCCCTGACACATATTTAGTAAACAATTGTAATTACTAATTGGTTGTGTGTATTAGTATGCGTGTGTGTATGTGTGTGATTAACTCATTTAGAAAAAAATTAGGTATAAAATAAGTATGCTGGTGTGAATGACGTAATTGTCTGCTGTGTGTCAAAACTGTCATCTTTCTTCAAATTTTTGCTTGAGCTGTGGAAAGAGTGAAGAAAGTACTACCATTAAAACAACTTGCATTTTAAACACAACTTTACATACAAATTTAAAACCTTTGAAAAACAACCTTTAATTTTCCAAACAGAAGTACTAATAATAATTCTGTGTAAGTTAATTTTTCCCAGTAATGATACTGTTTGCTACCTGACTACAAAATAGAAACTTGGGATTATAATGATGATGATAATGATTGTTTTTTTGTTATCTTTACCCCACGTTATATTCTTTATGTCTTGTGTACTGTACAGCCCTGCCCTAATGTCTTTGTACTTTACATAAGAACACACTATACACTTTTAATGGTGACATTCTGTAATTTCAAGAGAAAAAAACTTGAGAGCTTATATGTTCTTTATTCTATTTACCTACAAAACTATGATCATGTTGGACAATGTTGTATTCTCAAAATATCACTTGCTTCATTTTCTATCCGTGTGAGTGGCCCTGTAGGTGTGTCGTACACATTTCCGCTATGCACCCTTTCAAGTAACTTCAAATTTCATTTAATTATATTTTTCTAGTTAGTACGGTACTGTGCAGTAACTGCAGTAACAGTAACTGTGCTGTTTGGCCTGTAGGTCAATGGATAAAATAGGGCGGTAATAGAAAGTAATGACTTTAACGGCTTTATTCATTGTTATTAGTTATAATTGTAACCACCTACATTGTATATTTCTACTTCACATTATTATTGTAATTTTTAGTGAATTTTAAAGCATGCAGTAAAAGCAGAAGAGTCTAGGGCACTTTTTTGATGGGAGAGAAACATTTTTTCTGATATATTAGATTAACGTGTTTGTAAAATAGAAATAAGAAAGTTGTAACTAAAGTAAGTTTCTTTATAATAATTGGTAGTGTCACAACTAAGTATATGCTAAATGTGTATTTAAAATATAGTGAATGCGAAGTAATTTTGGAAATGTAAAGGTATATGGACTTTGTGAGCAAAAATAATAAAAATAAATGAAAAAGTATTTCAATTAGGTAGCCAATTTCAATGATGATGATGACGATGATGAGGTACATCAACGGAACAATGGATTGTATGTAAATGATTATACCATCTTTGAATTGAACCTCTACCTACCTAGCTACTACCTACATGTACACTACTTGTTAAATATAATGATTATGATAATAAAAATATTATAATAAATAAATAAAAATCCTGAACCAGTATGGAAATAACACAACACAAGGTGCAAGTTTGGCTCATCAAAGAGACCATTCTATTGACTTGTATGGAGGAATTCCTGAAAGTTCACCATCACTTTCAACTACTGTGCACTAGTTATAAGTTATGCTACTACTGTGGCATGTGTAAATATTTTCTCTTTAATAAAGTGTATGAATGTGTGTGTGCTACTGAAGATATCGAAAGGAGTAAACGCAAAATATAAAATATTACCAAACATAAAAATAATAATAATAATAATGTTAATATGTATGCAATTACAATTATCGTAAAAATATAATCTTATTGTAGAAAAATGTTGCGAACTGAAACGAATAAAGGGGTTTTCTATGCTGCTCTTGTGTGTGAAAAAAATGCATACTCGTAGATTTTTTATTTCTAAATTGGTTGATAACATAGACATACATACATATACAGTCTCAGATTCCTATATATTTCCTATGTCAGCGCCCCCTTCCCCGCACTGCATAACAAAATTATAAGACTTTTTCTGAAGGAACTTGTAAGTCGTATATCAAGTACATCAGTAGAATAGAAATATCATTCTCTTTAACTAAATGAAATAACGCAAGCTG
Source organism: Callyntrura guangdongensis (assembly GCA_027744295.1). Lineage (NCBI taxonomy): Eukaryota > Metazoa > Arthropoda > Collembola > Entomobryomorpha > Paronellidae > Callyntrura > Callyntrura guangdongensis. The sequence goes on from JAHZNB010005074.1 coordinate 11,164, forward strand.
TGCGGGATTCAACTCGATGACGACAGTGGTGACAACGTAATGGCGGTGATGGTGGCAGAGAAAAGAACAAGGCATATTAGCATATTGTTACTCTTACAGTCACCGGAAAAGTTGCAATTTTCACAATTCACTGATCCCATCTCTCTCTCTCTCTCCCTCTCTCTGAATTTCTCTACAAAAACTGAAACGACGACAACGAGCAGAAAAACTGGAAATTGCCTCACTCACTATCAAGACCAGAGCAGTGGTAGCGGCGACGATTTTTTTGCATTTCGTTTTTGCAGGCGCACATACGAAGGAAGCTTGAAAGAAGCGAGTGGAGCGTATGTAGGTACTCGTCAAGGAAGAGTAGCAGGCAGGAGAGATAGAAATTTGCTTGGCGCTTTGCACAGAATTAATCCAGTCGGCGTAATACCAAGGGATATGGTAACAAAATCACAGAGAGTGCATTATTATTATTTTTCTTTCTTTTTCAATAGCGAATTCAGACGGAAATACATAGGGAAACCCTTGTACCTCCGCACACACAGTACAACTTTCGAAACGATGAACCAAAAGACATCAGCCCTGGAAAGCGACAGCAGCAAACAGGAGTCGGGAAAAGCGCGTTTTTACTGCCACGAGCACCACCTGATTGTTGGTTACAGCCCGGAAGCTCGCGCGTAAAGCAGCCAGGCGCATCATCGTATATATAATATTTGCATAGGGAAAAAACGGTGGTTTCACCTCGTTAACCTCGTAATATATTTATTGTGATTGTGATTGTACAGAAAAATGGGGGCTGTAGTTATATCTGTACATACATTTACCAGTTTACAGAAAGTGAGAGAATAACTGCTAGGAACCAAATTGAGAAGAACAATATGATGCAAAAAAGGAGAATGGGTAATAACAGCTCTCGCGTTGATGCAGTCTACAGAAAAAGCGTAGCAAGTGGAGAATGAACAGCGTTATTTGATACACCTTTGGATACAAAATTACTCGACGCTCTTTATCTCCATTTTTTTCTTTACTCGGCTCTACCGCTACCTTTATTATTTTTCTTTCTCGATGAGAACTTTCTTTCCTGGTAAAGCAACAATAGCAACAGCAGGGCAGCCACACACCATTTTTTGTGTGCAACACAGACTTCCAGGAAGAAAAAAAAATAATGAATCAGAATATTTTGTGATATGTATATGATGTGACCTGTCGGAAAAACCTACCGACTGCATTCGTCGTCAAACATTCAACTTGTTTATGTCTCTCTCTCTCTCTACCCGGAACTGAGAAAAGTGTTCATTCACTATGCATTGTACATTTTTTGTCTTACTTTTTGAATATTCTACGAGGACGAACAGTGAGTGAGAAAGAGAGGGCTGCATAATATGCACAAAACGGTAGATAAAAAAGTGAACGGTATGTGTGGGCAGTGAGGTGTTTTCGTACAAGTGGTATAATATATGCATATTATGTACACCACATGAAAAAGATTCCAGAGAAGGGACACGGGGTAAGCCAGGTTTGGTGGTTGCTGTTCACAGAAACTATGTGACTATTTTGCGCCTCTCTCTCTCTCTCTCTCTCTCTCTCTACTCTCTGTCTGTCTATGCGTGCATTTTAGTGTAATGCGCTGTAAACTTGGTAAGCCCAGGATACACAAGGATTGCATAGTTTTCCTAACAATAGCTCTCTCTCCGTTTCCTTAGTAGCCATGTACTTCTGTGTGTGTACAGTATGGTTGTTGGTAAGGCGGAGAAAGTTGAACATAAATAAACATATTACTGTTCATGTCATAGGAAAAGAATCCTCATTTACAGTGAATAACGCGCTGCGCCCGGCTTGCAAGAGAAGACACTCAAAAGAGGAAATGAAAAGTCAGCAAAGTCATGGTTTACAGCCCCGTGAACGTAGTAACAGGCGCGTTATATATACACACACGCATAAATACAAAGAGATACATGCATAATCTGGAAAAAACCGTATACATTTCCCTTTTTTGTTTCTTTCCTTTCATATTGCACTTCTCTGCTGGTTCAAACGTAACTTTTTCTCTGTTTCGTTGTTTCCTTTGCAAAAAGCGTGCCTATTACTGTGTTGTGTAGTACCCAGATCCGGCGAGAAAAAAAATAAGTTGAGAGAGAAAGAGAGAAAGAACGCTTTATTTCTTTGGTGATATTTCTAACGCCATTTATCGTTGCCGAGGTTATATCTTTTTTACGTGTTTTTGTCCTGCTCTGGTGATTCTGTGTGTATGAATGTGTGTTATCTGCAAATTCTCCCATGGTGGTTATATATGAGCTTGTGTAAAACAGCCGTGCACATACTTGCGCCTTTTAACAATTGCTCATTCTCCCAAGTATTTTACTTTTTTTGTGTCGAAAATGCTTTAAAAACAAAGTCCCTTGGAGACGTTAGTATGTGTGCACGGAAGAAAGCTTCCAAGTCTGTCCCTTTGGCTTTCTTACCGCTGCTTCTGCTGCTGCTGCCACCCGGCAGTATAATGGATAGATGCATAAAATGGCAGATTATAATACGCATTTGCTTAACAACAGAAGGGGCGTTTTACTCAGTATCGCGTCTATAAACAGAGAGCCGGTACTAGTATTACTGATTTGACTTTATTTTTATAAAACGGAGTGCAACATTGCTTATTTTATGTATGCATATATTATGGTGTTAAATGTACACACACAAGCCTCTCCGTAGTAAAATATATAATAGTCTTTGTGTGACACCACCAGTCTGACGGGTATGTATATTTACATCAAGGATGATATAGAATTTCATGTATCAACGTTAAAGCAGCATACGTTCTTATCTTCTGAAGAAACAACAAGCCATGACTTGCCAGCATTTATAAGTCTCTTTCGAACAAAATAATATCTACATATACTTATTTTCTCCAGAGAAAGCGAGTGGGCTCAGCCTCCAACAACGTAACGACTTAAAGTAGTGGCAGTGGTGGCAACAATAGCAGCAGCGTCTCAAGTGGTACTACCACTGACGATAACCAATAGTTTACGTAAGGCCATATGCATAACTTTCTTATTAGGTATATGATGCGAATACATACCTTCACTGGGCAGCAGAGCGTATAGAGCAGAATAGAGCATGATTTTGGGGGAAAGACAAGAAAGCTGGAGAGAAGATGAAAAGATGCCCGTGGAATATTATGAACAAGGATAAACATGGCAAGTTATTTTTGGGTCGTCGTCGTCACTGAGTACCATGAAAGACAAAGAAGAAAGAGAGAGAGAGAGAGAGAGAAAAATGAAAGAAAAACGGGAGCGATAACTTTGGGTCGTATTAAATCTTGAAAAATTCTTGAACATCTTGAAAAAATGACGGGGGCACATACACTATTCCAGGATATTTTTTGCCGGAAAGGCATCAAAACAGTTTATGTTGACATTCCATATAATACACCAAGTCATGCTGCGGCCTGACGATATTAGTAACAGTATTATTATTAGAATTATATCTCTTTTTGTTTAAATATGGCAGCACGCTCCTGCTGCTGCTGCGGCTAAAATATCTCCGTTATTATCAAGTACACTGCATCACGTCAACTTGTATGCATGCACACAAAAATGTGAAAGTCCTGCGGAAAAAGAATGTGCTCTCGTATTACTGTATTGTATTCTCAAAAACTAAAAAAACTGCAAAATATGAAAAGGGACGCAGTGAATCAGGATAATAAACATCCCAACGATTCTTGTCATCGTTGCAAGAAAAAAAATCATGCAAGCAATAAGGATGGTCGTAACCAACTAAAATGATTTTTCCTGCTCATCTTTCCCCGTTCTAAGATGATGATTGAATCACTGTCCATATCTCTCCAGACATTTATACATTTACAAATTAGGCTAAGAAGGAAGACAAAGACGGTAACAATGAAAAGAGATCAACTATAAGGAAGCGTAATAATATGTTTTTATCCAGAAGGTTGACAGTAAGACATCAACGGTGCAGGGTGCCGCGATGCTGGGGTCTACAAAGATAAGTTCATGATTCTACGTTGTAAACTAAAACTGCAGTAGCAACAGAAGTAGTAGCGAAAGCAGATTGTTATCATTAACCTTTTTCAGTCTCGCTTGGGGAGCCATAATATTAAAAAGTCTCTCCTCATCTCTCTTTCACTTCGTCTAATTTTGTGCGTCGCATCTTTGCAGATAACCAGGAGCACATAGTATAGTATATGTAGGTACTAATATGCTCAGTCGGATAATATAGTACACCTTATTAGAGATTGACTTTTAGATACAGTTTAAAAATGCTGCGCTGGTGGTGCCGTTCTCGTTGCAGTTGTACAAGGGTTCAAGCCAGTGTGCATACCTTATTACCCGGGCTCATGAACAATGTATAAAAATGGATGTAGGAGTAGTCGTGGTTGTCCTTGTTGTTTTGTATTTGTAGTTCACCAGGGAAGCCCCCAAAAGAACAATGAAAATGTGGTGGGGCACAAGATCTACAAACCGTTTCAACTGGGGTAAGTTTTAGGCATAATATACATCCTGTTCGTTGAAAAACAAAAATGTGGATAACTTTAAGGGGGAAATAGGTTTTGCAATCTGCATCCGGTGTTGGTAGTACCAGTCTGTTTTATGGGTCGAATAGACGAATTTTGGATTAGCTTCATCATTTATTTACATTTAGGAATATTCCTGGATTCGGAACAGACGAGGAAAAAACTGGATTCCGTTTTAAGGATGAGTGGAAAGAGAGAGAGAGAGGGATAGAGAGCGCAAAATAATCACAATAAATATGAATAAAACAGTTTTTTAACAGAGTCCGCACAGACAGGTGGCATGCCGAACACGGGTCACTTGTCAAGTTTATTTAGAATGTTCCACAGGGACCCGCCATATTTGTGATAGCACCGAGCAAAAAGCTTCTCTCTCTCTCTCTCTCACCATTGCTAAGAGACTCGGTGAATGAATGCACATTCTCATTTAAATTCCGGTACAGTTACTACTTGCAAATGAGCTGTATTGAGTTCCCCCACTTTGGCCTTGCTATCCACAAAAATATACGGTAGGCCCGGCACACAGCAAAACCTTCATATTTCATTATTATTGCTGCTACCGTGAAGCAAAATCCGATTTATCCAAACAGACTGACGAATAAAAAATAAATGAGTTAATCATGCTATCCCTCGTTGGTCCCATCACCAAAGTAGCACGAACCTTCTTGTTTTGGGGGAATCGCCTTCGCTTCCGCTATTTCGCCCTCAAAATTCTCCGTATTTTGGTGTTCCATCAAGCTACACACATAGCAAATATGTATACCTTGATGGTATTTAAAAAGGACGACTGATGGTGGCAATCGGAGAAGAGTATAACAATAGCAACAACCAGAGAGTGGTAGTCTTTGAAAGGAAACTGCGAACGGGAAAGGCGATATACTAAGCATCATGTCGTATTAATGCCCTAACAAAACTCTATATAAAAGGTTGTCATAGTATGGGCGGTATGGGGGTAAGAGAGACATTAGCATTTCCCAAATCTGCATTGATATTGATACCTAGAGAAGAGAGAGAGAGAGGAAAGAGCAGCGGCGGACGCATGACATTGCTCGTGTAATAATAGTAATGATGATTACTATGTCTGTCTGCCTGCTAGTGATGTTGTTTGTTGTTGTTACTGGTGTGTGGTACGAGAAGAAGGAAAAGAAGAGAACTCCCGAAGGAAAGATTTTGTTGATATGTGATATCTCTGCTGCTGTCGTTATCGTAATACCATATCTGTTTTCATTTTCAGCCCACCACCGGGGTTACACTGCCGCCGTGTACAACTCGCAGCGTTTTACGACGTCGATTACTACTCTTTGGTTTTAAAGAAATGACACGCACACAGGAAAACTGATACACACACATACACACTTTCTCTTTTCTCGCCTACATCCACTGTCACTACTACGCGGCATGTTTGCACACACTCGCGCGCGACTGCCACTCCTTGTACTGCCGGTGAGGGTAATCATCGTGATCAGGGATTTAAGTCTCTTTCTCTCTGATGTTGTTATTATGATGTCGCTCTGCGGTGACTATGTGGGGGATTCAGGGAGACTGTTGTCATTCCACTTTTTTATAATATGACACTTTTTTGCATCATTTCCGCATAACCAGCAGCTTACTGGCCTCCCAATGGGAAGCGATGTTTATCTTTGGTGGAATGTCTCCAGTGTGGTAATACTGTAGCAACAGAAGGAAAGGAGAGAGAGAGAGAGACGCTAAAATAATGTAAAAGCAACGAGGAAATTTCACGATCGCACTCGGAAATGACACTCGTCCGATTTTATGAGGGTCATCATTGGAAATATTAGGTGCTCCTAGGAGAAAATACTACTTTGCGGCGAGAAGGATGACGATCCGACGAGGGATGTGAAGAGAGGCTAAACGAGTAACACGGAAACCGACACATACTTGCAAACTAGCCAGGGTTTTGGCAAAAATATCTATATGCGTAGGATCATGTAATATAAGACTTAGAGAGAGAGAAAAACAAGAGTGTGTGCGTTATTCAACAATATCATTATTCCTTTTCAGTCACTCATTCCTTCCTGCTTTCAGTCATTTTTAGGATCATAATAGATATCGTATATCGTTACTAGTGGTACAGGTTCTACCACAGTAAAGCTCCCGTTGTCACCATTTTACCGAAAAGGAGAAAAGCAAAAAAAACAGGACAGAGAAGGGAAATGGGTTTTCGGCTTTCGTTAGCCGGAGAGTGAGCGAAAGAGAGAGAACGCGTACCCACGTTTGTCAAAACTAGCGCGGTAGGGAACCCGGAAGGGCCGTAAATTTTTTAAAGGCTTATTGCAGATCTGACTGTTATGAGTCCGTATGGATTTTGGTAACAAGAGAAGTGGTGTGCCACGCCAAGGGTTTTTCCGAAGTAGTAGTAATGGATATTGGAGGAATCGCGGTGGTAGAGCTGAAATATGTAACTTGAATTTAACACCTACAACCTCATCGCCAACACTGACCGAATATTTTCCTATTGCTCGAGAGAGAGAAAAAAAATTCTCTGTTGTTAAACACTCTCATATACTATAACACAATGGCTTGGTCTGGATACGGTAAACCATGTAGACTAACTGACACACACACACAAATTGTGACTGAAACTCAGATAAATGTATGTTGTAAACGGTACACATGCGAATGGACAAAGTCATCCTGGGAATTCCTGTCTGGGTACTGCTGCACGGGAGGAGAGAACATGTCTCTGACTGATCCTTCAATAATAACTTCGCAAGAAAATCTCCAGTCTACTCACATTTTCCCCCAGTTTTTTTCCCCAGAACTATCTGGACTTTGTTGGTTGACCATCATGAGCATTACTACTACTTCTGTACTTGGTGTCTTTCTATAACAACAACAGCTATTACTAATGTGAAGTTTAGCTGTTGTTGTGAAAATGTTGTTTGCTGGGGACGTGGTTTTGTCTAGAATACCTTCATGTCCTGTTATCAATATACCTACGCGAGAGAAAAACATGATTTGTGGACAGGATGGAGAAAGGGACTAGTTTTATTGGAGAAAACAAGTGGGAGTGTTTGAGTAGAAAGATAAGTGCAGCTTCAAGGACGTATGTACATACATACAAAGTTCGTAATGCCTGGAAGCCTGCTAGCAGGGGAGCAGTCAGTGGCAGTAGTCTTGTTGTGTTTGAAGTAAGCGGCTCTTAATAAGAAAAGGATTACTATTAATGACACAGCAGGGCGTAGAATGGGAAAAATTTCTTTATATCCCGCTTAGCAAACGTTGTCAAACTAGAGCAACCCGATTGGTATGAAAATGTGTGATATTGGATAGACTTGTGTACGTATCTTTTTTAATTACGAGATTATATCGAAAATGTCAGTCATCTTACCAGTATTTTCAAGTTCTGCAATCACGTACAAGTGTATTTATTCAGGGTGACCTCGGTACAGTTGATGGATATTGGCAGAAAATCTTTTTGATGGCAACCTGATGGTATGGAGTAATCTTGAGTAAACAAGCTGAGTAGGAACAAGAAGTTGTGTTTACCTGTATAATAGGTATAGTGGTAATCATCACATGGTAGAGAGTCTCATCAAAGTAAAGAATGTTTTCACTCAGTTCGAGATTTCTAAAGACGAAGATGTTATTGTGAAGCAACATGTTAAGAAAGAAAAGCCGTAGCTGTTACACTATTTATCATCACTAACGGCAGCAAGCAAACGTTTGCGTGGGTATTAAAGAAAATATCTGGTCAAACAAGTGGCAAAATTTGGTAAACATATGGTATAAGTGTACGCTGTAAAGTTATTCAACACACGGAATCACTCGGACGGGAGATGAGGTGTCATATGGGATTGATAAATGTGTCAAACCGAAATGGTTACAAACTGAGGTTTTTGCCGCAGAACTAGAAAGCCAGCAGAGAAAAAAGTACTGATTTTTTAAACAAGGGAAAATAGATGGAATTATGGGGGAAATATCTCGCAAAAATTGAATCCGTTCCAAAATCGGAACTTGGAATATCAACATAAAATTTATAGCGAGAGACACAGGCGACATCCAGCATTGAAAAAAACGAATGTTTTCTTTGAGTTTACTTTACTGTGGTAGGTAGTTTCTCCTATGTTTAGATTGTATGAATAATCCCACAGAGGTCTCCACAAGAAAGTTTGTTTCTATTTTGGTTAACAAGAAGAGAAGCGACCTTGAAGCTGCATGAACTTTCTACTGCCCAGATGCAGTAAGAGTGAAAGTAATTGACTGAAAGTGAAATCCATACTTGAAAAATATTGATTGTCTACCTACGAACGACATACACTAGTATTTAATTACACCACACGAAATACATCCCAGCAGACCTGGGTCACCAGACAAGTTGGGGTCCCGGGGTCACCAGATAAGTCGGGGTTCCAGGGTCACTAAACTAGTCGGGGCAAAAAGTACCATTTTACAAGGAATAACTGTTCAGTGGAAAGTGGAAATTTTCCAGTGGACAAAAATGGAAATGTCCACCAAAATTTAGGTGGACAGTGGAGGTTTTTATTCTATATAGGTAAATTGTTCACTGGACAATCACTTTCGTCCGGTGGACAAAAGATGAAAATTTCCACTAAATTTTACTGGACAGTGGAAGTTTTTATTCTTTTAAAATTTGCGACGTTTCGATCCTTATAGTGTGGAGAACAGCTTGCAATGTCGGTTCTCGGCAGAGTTGACCTACTTAATACATAAATCTGGTAGTTTGTAAAATCAGGCACGTGAAATAACAACGTTAAAAACCTCAATAGTTTAAAAATACTGCAAGGTCATACTGTCAAACATTTTCGTGAATTTCCTATTCTCTCTGGAACCTCACATTAACCAACGACAAAGCTCTTTTTTTAATACAGCTTTGCATTACATTTCGAGGCTGTAGAATGACAACCAGACAAATGAAAAGTAGTGCATGTCTCCCTTAACCCCACTTACATTAATCCAGTGTAAAAATGCTCTGGTTTCTCATTAGTGTGGTGGTCAGATGCACTAGATTGTCATTAGTCCGTTTATGATATATGTACATACTTGCATTAGGTTTTCATTAAATATCTGTTTATCAATTACACTAGGTTTTTAATTAATCCGGTGGTCATTCTTGCCTTGGTTTACTTGTCTGTCGCTTGCATACAGAATTCCAGAAGAACAAGACTGGATATAACGGTTATTATCTACAGCTGTGGATTTGGTTGTGGTTAAAAGTTAAAGAAATAAAAGGGGGTCTCTTGTTTCTACCCAAAGGGGTTGACCCCAAATGCCCATTGTCGAACTCATCCGAGCTATATACCATACCTACCTACCAATTGACGAAAACAGAATTTCAAAATTCCTTTTCCTTCAAGAGTTATCGTGGTTACTGCCAAATGTACGATTGACATAAATAAAAACTATTATGTTCAAGGCCAGTCGGACATGCCGAACCTAAATATTATTTATACGTCTCCGTGCCATCATCACATGGCATGTATTTATAGTTTATTAGTGTGGCAGCCAGACTCTGGCTAGTAACATTCAAACAACATGGAGGTAAGTTTTTTTTACTAAAAAATAAAGTTGGTCTCAATCGACTTAGATTTTTTTTCTGATCATTTTTACAACAATTATACTTCCGCCCTCTTAGGCCGAATCCAACCTGTACAGCCTGTACATCCATCTTTTTGCACACATAAAACAACAGTAGAATTAGCAAGTTTTCATATTAAAAATAAATGTAGTTGTTTAAGTTGGATGGCGTCACTATTGCAGCAGTGTAGTAATACACTGGCTCACATGATAACGGGTAACAACTTTAAACAGTAGTAACTAGCTATTATTAAGTTTATGAGATGACAATTATTGTCCGTGTCTAAATTATTCTTTAGCTGTGCCAAACTTTAGAATGCTTTGCATCCTGGCCTGGCCCCGGCTTCTGTCGCGTTGTCACATTTGTATGTAACGCTAAACAAACACAATAACGTCGTCCCACGTACACACACGACTGGCGACGTTACCCTCAGACGTTCTATTTGATCTCAACGTAGACCCCGCGTGTTTTGTTTTTTTGGATTTTACATATTAGGTATGCAGCTAAGAATATGAAATGAAACCTTCCCTTTTGCTTACAAGGTTACTACTACTACTATTACTTATAACTACTGCTGTGCCGAAGTTTTTATAAAATCGGATCGGCAAGTAAATTTAAAATAAAACCAGGTGATTAATAGTTACCCTGGTGAAAACGTCACACCAAGGGAGGAAAGGTAATTTAATTTATTTTGTCTGTTCTGTAGTGTAGTTAAATGCTTAGATTTGTGCAAGTTATGGTAACATCAATGGTTTATTGATAACAATACCGGTGTCATCAGACGGGATAATTTGCTTATATTCAACTACATTACGGTTTTACTTTGTGTTTTAATTGTTTTATTTATCCAGTTTTGAGTTTTCACCTTTTCTAATTTAGTTTTTGTTTTTAAGTATGGTTTGTGTTCAACTCTCAGCTACAGTGATAGTTCCTCTCATTCACTCTATTTTTGGGGTTCGGCGTGATCATTTACTTGTGGATGATCGATCGTTATAACACGACTACTTACAACTTAAAATGCGGCATCGTAACGTAGTAGCATAATGTGTGTATGAGTTTATTCATTTGCTATGTTGTTTTATTTTACGCTGTAAACTTAGGCTTGTAACGTTTTACTCTTTAGTTTTCAACATTCGATGCAATTTGTTTACCTTTTAGGACCTTATTAGTGCCATTAAAATACAGTAAAGGGTCTTCAAAAATATTATACTAGTACAGCACTAGAAATGGGTGCTGGACCCAGTCGGAGTGTTTCCTTTCGAAACCCTGAGCCACCTGCCAAAATAATTCAGGTTCCAACTTTTTTGCATTTGTGTGTCTATTCGTAATTTGTGTAACAAGAGCGGTGTCTTGTTGCACGTTTTCAGTTGTTGTGAGAAATAGTTTTCACTGTTCTGTTGTTAGATTACTGAAGAAGTGGCACAGAGAATGACTAACCGTTATGGAAAATCTAGTGAAGCCGCTGGTGAAGCTACAGCCTCAGGTTTTATTTCTAAAATATATTTCCTTGATTTCGTAGAAATCCAAGGAATACAAATAGTAATGTTAATTTATTATTCTGTGTAGCTCCAAAGTCATCAGAACAACAACGGGCACCAACAGTATCGGATATTGTAAATCCAAATCCTCCGCCTTCTCCAAGTGGATTATCTAAAACAGTTCCACCCAGTGGCCTTTTAGCTGCTGGGGAAAAGGGTGTTCCTATATTTGAGACTATTACTGCTTATGAAGTGCGGCAGCAAAAGGATAAAGAACTACAAGATAATGATGCTTTTTGGGCTAGCAAATTGAAAGAATTAGAAGCAAGAGTAAGCTAAATTTCAGCATTTTACACATTGGTACACATTGGTGCATATGTAATGCTGCATCTTATCAAGTGTGCGTTGTCAAACCTGAACTTACTGTTTTCAGTATGTAGCATCTGCTTTTGTCGCCGATGCTGAATTTAAGAAGGAAGTAGAAAAACTTGACAAATTAGTACCTAAACCTAAAGAACCCGTGTGTCAAGACGTATCAGGAAAGGTTGCGCAGTGTTACACAGAGAATTCTAAGCAACCCTTAAGATGTTCAGATGTTGTTAAGGAGTTTGCAGTTTGCGTTGAAAATCATACAGTCGTAAGTTCAGTTCATGCACGTTGTATTTTAATGTGTGATTTTTTTATTTACGTGTACTGTAAATGCAATATTTATCTAAAAATTTAACTTGACATTTTGCAGAAGGGCCCAGTGTCCATGAGTGCGTAGAGATTTGGTAAATATTTTAGTTGAATAATGAAGTTGGAGTGACGGCGCCACCCCGCCTTTTGATGCCGATGTTTGTTTCGCTGAACAGATAATGTCCAATGCCCTTCAGATGTTAGCTTTCTGGTTAAAGTGTTAGTGTTAAATTTGTGTAAAACTGGAAGTCATTGTAGTAATAAATATGTAAAATAATCATAACGGGTCGAATGATTAACTTTGTGGCTTCATATGTATTGGTAAATTATTTATTCTTCGTTCTATTGTAATGCTTTCTTTCAGCATGCATAATGTATGTTTATCGCGAGGGCTAGCAGCTTTACACAATAGTATTATGAATTAAAGATAAAAATTACTACATGAAATAAGGCTGTTGGAAGTTATTAATTTTCAAAACTTAAAATTAAAACAATTTATGAATATTTGGTACCCAAGAAAACCCTACTCTGCTGGTTTAAGAAAAATGCAAATTTAACACACCTTTCTACCCATTTAAAACGCAGTGAAATTTGCGTATTCAACATTGACAACGTTGAATTTTTTTCGGTTAATTTATAACTTGTTATGTTACATTGGAACTTGGAACGAAAACATGGGACGAAAATGGTCTCGTCTCCACGATGAACACTTCCAAATGTCCAGTTGTTATATAGAAAATTGGACTTTATAAATTTGTTGTACATAGAATGGATTTTCCATCATAACATCACTAACTATTATAGTCAATTGATAACAAGAGAACCGATATATGTATTTGTATTCCAGCAACAACATTCAGTTTAGTTATAACAAGGCAAAACTTACAAACAGTGTTATATTTAAACACTAACCTAAACGAAAACTAATAAGTACAAATATAGGAGAATAGAATATTATGCTTAACATATCTGAAAATCTAATACGAAAATTTGTCGTGAAAGCCCTGTAAGCTTCCCAAAGATATATTGTAGCACCAACGGTAACTACAAAGATATTAACCAAGTAAGTTCATGATACTAAACGCTTTGCCAATGTTTGAACGGTTAAAAAGGAAAAGAGTACAGTTAACTTTTTCTTAACCTACATAGCTAGGTATATGGCACAGAACAGTGATGCATACAATTGCTGATAACTAGAAAGTAAATATACGTTGAAAGTTGGGTCAACGTTTCAATCTCTCTATTCCAGTGGAAGTTTGACCGAAAACATATCATCAATGTTTGCAGTTTACTCAATGGATGCATTAACGCCGTTTAAAGTAGTTCCAATTCCAACTGCCAATTGGTTACCAGATCGACGCAATAGTCTCACCACTTTTAACATTTTATTTTTGTAGGTATCAATAGTTGTATGTATCACTCAGTTCTGTGAGAAGATGGTTTACTATGTTGGATAAAACAAGCTGAATTAAAATGCACAGAAGCACACGTCTGTTTAAAATCTTAGTTTCTATAAATATAGATTGCTATATAAAATTTACACCAATAATTTAAAAACAAACGCAATGTTTCCGGTGATCTTGGAAATGTTGCACAACTAATACGATCGCCGTTTCAAAAATATTTTCCGTTTAGAAGTACGTCTCAATTTGTCCTTAATTGATAGTCACCATTCTGGGTAATATATCTTACCCATGGCAAAGCCTGGTAGCCACTTTTCTCAATAATTTTAAGGTATCGCACCTGAAAACAAAGTGATACACAATGTATATTTCACAGCAATTTTTACATGGTAATCAGTACTAGTTACTGTTCTTTGTATTTTAATTACAAACATGTTCTTAAAAGACGAGAGTATAAATTATTACAAGGTAATCATACTAATATGATGTCTTTTCTTGTTGATTGAACGAAAACTTACATGCGTATTCAGGCGATACGACATAAGTTCAAACTCTCCATCAGGGGGAATAAATGATATGGTACGGTCAACTTCAAATCTATTAAGATGACAACAAAATTTGAAATCGTTAAACATGGTCATGATAATTGTTGGGTCATACAAATTTTGTTATGCAGGAAAACCGCAGTTATGCTATGCAATTGTGCAGTTTTAATGCTTATTTACCTTGACAGTCGTACGCATTGATGAAATTTTACATCCTCCAATTCTACCGATTTTGATTTTCCCCGTCCAGTACTTTCAAACAGTATTTTATCGTTCAGACCCAGTCGCAACTCAGGCATTCCGGACAGGTAAACCCTCATCTTGATTGCTCCAACGATCTCACTTCTCAAAATGTGGCCATTTGCATTAGCCTGCACACAAAAATGAAAATTGTTTTTAAGCACATGCTATTATTCAAATAGGCAATAAGTCTAAATACTGGTTATTTCACTCACCAAAAGGTTGACAGATTCTATAACATCTAAAAATACTTCATTTTTCCTATACTTTATTCCCTCTGATCTCCACGACACAGCATTAGTGACAGCCATTGGAGGCCGGGGAGCAACCTCTAGCTTATGCCCTTCTTGTGTTATGTACCTGCAATTAAGATTGACATATGACCATAACCATTGACCGTATATAATATATCGAATCTGTAACTAATGATATACTAATAATATACTACGTAAAATCCGTATAGATATCTGGATTTGCTATTCCCTAAGAAAACTTACTCTTGCAAAATTTTACTATCGGTTGTTTGCGGGTATCCAAAATCAATTAACTCATCCAATAATTCATAAATGATGACAAAATTATCCCTTATACTTTCTTCTTCTAGTTCTTTAAAATATTCAATCATAACCTGCAAAAATAGAATTTTATACTGCTTTATAAATTCACTGAAAATTATACGTTACTTTCATGTTAATAAATTAATCATTTTTAGCAATAGGATATGTATTCATGCTGTTTGTTACCTGAACTAATTTATGTAGAAATGCAAATACCAGTGCTATGTTGGCATTCATTCTTGTGATTGACACAATGTACAAGTTGTTATGCTTTATGTAGGCAAAAGTACAATCATTAGTAAGCAAAATAGGAGTGACATTTCCTTCCTCTTCCTTTTCCATTAACAAAGGCATGAACTTCTCTATCGAGCCCATGTCTGTATCTCCTCTATAATTTCTTGATATCAGCACCTAAATATTCATTGCAAAATAATTTACAAGAATTAACACCTACACCAAACGGAAATTATTATTAGCAGTTCAAAAAACACTCGATGCACAAGTGTACACATAACTTACCTTGCCCTTTACATCTAGTATAAAAACAGCAGACGACGACATTTTCGTTTTTTCACCGTCGCACTAAAATTAAATATGACTTTCTTTTCTTCCTAAAACCTTAACA
The DNA here is from genome assembly GCA_027744295.1 of Callyntrura guangdongensis. Taxonomy (NCBI): domain Eukaryota; kingdom Metazoa; phylum Arthropoda; class Collembola; order Entomobryomorpha; family Paronellidae; genus Callyntrura; species Callyntrura guangdongensis. The sequence goes on from JAHZNB010005074.1 coordinate 26,757, forward strand.
GCCAGCAAAACCGGCTGCTTATAAATGCTCCAACTGTTAGTTTAACTAACTATAAATACTGTAGGTACTTGGAAAAACGGCCGCGTTTTATTCTGTATATTACATGCTCTTGTCGTCCATATTGCTCCTTTTAAAAATCAGAAAGACAAGATCACAATTTTCACGATATTTCAATTAACAATAAGAATATATATATATATATCCGTAAAGACTAAAAAATAAATAATTTAATTCTTGTTGATCGGCGTAACGAACAGACGTTCTATTATATGCGTCAGCCGTAACTCTCACCTCCAACCTCACCACTTATATTAAGTACAGTCTACTTCTTCCTATCAATCATGGGTGATGATGTGTGTGGTCCATTTATCCATTTTCTTTAAAAATTTACGTGTCTAATTGTTAATTGTTGGTACAAAATACCGTCTTACATCACCCAGACAATACTACCAAATCCACAGTCGGTCGGTGTGATGCTAATAAAACCTGAATCCTACACCACACCACACTAATGGCAATAAATTCAGCTGATTGACTGTAATACCTAATGAAAGATATCTGCACTTTCTCACTTTTAATGCTAACTGCTCATCAAGTTATACACATGTTAAGATGGTCACCGGCAACACTTTAATTTACCGTTCTTTACCAACAAATAACAAAATTTTTACTAATTAATTACTAATTACTAAAAAAAGAGCCGTGTGAGTCACTATTCTTCACACACACCTTTCCTCACTTACAGCCACTCTCACACACAAAACTCAAAACCAAATTCTCGCTCGTTCTCTCAAACAAACAAAATGTCCTGCTTATTTGCAGGAGTATGCCACAAACACACACGACACACACACATACACACAACTCTGTGGCCTCCGGGACTTGACGCACAGGTGACGGTGACAGGTATATGTTTTGGGTGAACAGAAAAATTCGAAAAGACCGCTCAATAATTAATCTGCAGGTTAAGTGTATAACAAGACATGTATAAGTTTTGAATGTAGTTTCTAAATTATCGACTGCAGTGTTTAAACAGCCCAGCCCAAACTATTGTACTTAATTGTTAATAGTATAATCATAATCATTAAATGGGTCATCATCAGTGATGATGTTTGATCTGTATATTTTCATTCCCAAAAATACGGACACAGAAATAGACAGGTAGATAGGCTTCAACTGCAGACAAATCTGCAGCTAGTGTATTTATCTCTACATGCATTCATACTGATGGTGTTGTCGATGTGCCATGTCATTTTGTGTGTTGGTGGATTGGATGTTGGGATAATATGGAGATTTTGAGACAGTTGTGTGAGAGAAGACGATAATATGAGTATTATGATGAAGTGTGGTTAGTTGTGGGTAAAGAATTAATATGCTTGTTGTTAATACTTTTGCTCATAAATCCAAATCCTTGAGCCGACCAAAAAATAATGTATTTCTGTACTAAGAGATGCCCCCGTAACGTATTATGTGGTATGATGATAGTTGTATTGTAGGTTATCGTGGAGTATCAAGTAATATGCTTTTACGCACTACAGTATGCTCTCTTCTCTTGTCTTCCTCCCGTCTTTCTTGCCTGACGTGGTTCTTGAGTTAGCTCAGTTGGCAGCAGTTTCAACAGCAGCAGGAGAAATAAGATGTTTTCAGTAAATCTATTGTGTACTAGTACGACCAGCAGCAGTATGCTGTAGTAAAAAGGTCAGATAGAATAAGAAAAAAAATCTCTAACGGTAATTTAGGTTTTTTAACCATACCACGTAGTTATTATATTATGCACTTTCTGGATGTATCCAAGTAGATTGAAATGAGATGGTGAGATAGTAGTAAAACTAGAGCGAGAGCCCAAGATTATTGCCTATTTCTGGATTTCTGGCCGATGATTGACGAAACTGATGTCAAATAAAAGTGATGATATATGTCATATGTAGTAGTTTTGTTGTTTTTTTGTAGAAAAAAGTAAACAATTTAAAAATTAAGTGTAGTATGAAATATTTGGTTTTAGAGAAAACATTGTGGGTTTTAGCTTAACGATTGAAGCATTTGAAATTGGACATTATTTGCAAAAAAAGCAAGCTACTTGTTTGGCATGTTGACATGATCCCATTACGTCTTTCCTGTTTATAGAACCAGACGGCAAGGTCGTCTCTGACACGGGCTAGGGCTAGGTCATTGGTCATGTAAGGCTACTAAAGATAATATTAATAGTTAGAAGATACTAGTGTGGCTATAATTAATTCTTACAAGACACGAAAAGTTTCACCATAAAATTTTGTCAGCACACAGATTAATTGTGTTAACGTTGCCCAAATTCGCTAATGGTAACAAACACAATGTTTAGATGATATTGAGATGATAATTGAAGTGGGATGTAATGTTGTCATTTTAAAACCGAATTCGATGTAACTGGTGTCGGTCGACCGATGGATGAAGAATTATAGGGTTTGTTGGACTGAAGAATGATAGCCATTGGTTTTTCTATGCATGTTGAATATCAAAAATCTCGTTCCCAATGAATCAAACTTTTTACTTCTCAGAGTTATAATTAGTGATGTTGTATTTGCACTTTGTTGACGCTGTATACCGCAAAATAAAACGATCCCAGCCAAAATACATATGCACAAACACTTTTACTTGTGCATATTCAATAAACTTGGTACACTTAGGTAGGTAAGTACCTCGAGATTCAGATGTGCTAACCTGTGTACCAAATTTAAACAGTTAACTATTTTGACCAATTGCCAAATTTTACTCTTCAATATTCATCCTGGAGCCTATTTTAGACACTTTTAATACTCATTTTTCAGACACGAAAGGCCGGCAGCATCATACTTTCATTATTTACGACAAGCTGGTCGTAAATTATGTCATTATGTACCACCAACTTTAAGAATTGACTGAATATGGATTGTGGATTAATTTACGCAAATTGGTATTAGCACTACTGGCATCTCGGTGAATACTTCCACTTCTGCAGCTCTACAGAGAAAGTTGAAAGTCAAATCTGCAGTGCCTTTTCGTAGCAATAATATATACTCGTACTACGAGTACTGTTAATTACGTTCGAGGGTGCATCCATGTTAACGGTTTCTATTTTAAAATAGCATACTTGTACTCTGTTACAACTGCACATAATTTTTCATTAAATTATGAGATGATAAAAGTAATAAAGCATTTTTGTTTTATTACTGGCAAAAAGAAAAAAAGGTAAAAGGTAGCTCAAGTTTAGTGAATGATGATACTAGCTCTGCATTAGGTAGTTAAGTGTAGATTAATGATGATGTCGTCAAGTTGATGTGCTAAATGTAACCTAGTTTCTTGTAAGATGACAAATACAAGTAAATATTTATGAATGAAATAAGAATTGCATTGTATGACTTTTAAAAATAATATGTCCTCTACATTGGAAAACGGCACTTGAAAATATATAATAACTATTCTGTATTTCCTTTTTCAATAACATTATTTGCTACATTATTATGTAGTTAGTGCTTCTGTAAGTGCTTTGCTACATTGATATAGCTGTTTTTACAATACGCTTTCTATCACAAATAACATAACAAATAACAACCAAAAAATAACAAATATTGACACAATAACAAATAACCCAAAAGCAAACGTTACATACATATACAATATGAAGCTATAGATAAACTGTATAATATATGTATATTATTTTGATTCACAAAAAAATAAAAATTTTATATTTGTTACGTATAAAGAACAGTTCAATACTACGTATTAAATAAACATCGAGTACAAAGACAAATAAGAAACCAAACTTAAATGCTTGGTAATTTTTTTACGAATTGTTCGCATTCAGTTCTAAAACTCATTAGTAAAGTTGTATCCTATTCTAGAATGTATTGCTTTAATGCACATATATATTAGTACTTTTAGTTATGTTTACTACTCGAAAACTGGTTCACTGCACCTTTCTTTTGCTCTCTGTCTACAAATCGTTACAGAAGAGTTCAAATAATGAATTATTGCTTCGTAAGTTAAAGATTTAATTTTCAGCACTATGGTAAGGTACTAAACGTGTTTTTTTAAACGGCACTTGAAATATTACGTTATTGACTGCATAGTAGAATTTACGTGGTATAATAATAAAAGTGTGTGCAGTTCACCAGACTTGGCAGGGTGTAAACGCCCTTAATAATACAACTAAATACATTTCACTGAAATTTGTCATCTGTGTCAGTTTCATAATACATATAATCTGAGCCATGCTACTTATATAACAAGTTATTAAAATATCGAATTACAAATCAAGAGTATTTTTTGGATAAAGAGTAACACATAATGTCATACGATGGGAAGGCAAGCAAAAGATAAATTTACTTAAATTGCATATTGATGGTATGGTAATACAGTATATGACTCCCTTTCCCTTTTTCNAAGATAAATTCACTTAAATTGCATATTGATGGTATGGTAATACAGTATATGACTCCCTTTCCCTTTTTCTGAACTTGAAGAGACCTTTTTTCGGGGAACATAAAATACAAACGGGACTTAAGAAACTAATCAGCCTTCTTAAGACTTTTTTCTCTAGACTGCCTGATCATAGCAGGTATGTCAGAATACAAAACGGTTCCTGCAAATACCAAGAATGTACCAAACCAATGAGCCGCGGTAAACGGGTTGCCAAAATAGTAGATTGACACAATCAAGCTGATGAACTTCCGCAAAGTAACCACTAATGTTACAGTCAACGAAGCACATTCTGTCGTCAGTACAAACACAGAGTTAATACAGCAGCACCTTTAATCCAAACAACATAACAAATGAGCATTTTTGATTGGCATTATATGTTGATGACAGTGACAAAGGATGGAGTGAATTATATTATAATATAATATAATATACATAATATAAAGGGTCATTAAAAAAGTCTTACTGGGTCAGTACGTTTCCAGCCATGTACAACCACAAGATAGGTATTGCCATTCCCAGGAAATCTACTGGAGTTGAGTTATTGGCAACTTTGATGTGTTGGGCCAAATCCGTTATCAGCAACGCATATCCAGGAAGAGGCAAGAAATGCTATAAAATATGTGATATATATGGTATATTACTATTATGTACCGCAAACAACAGAATATTAACTGGAATAAACTTAAATTACGTACAGTGAAGAACAAAGCTTCTCGTGGATGTTTTCCGTATTTTGCGTACAAAACCTCTTGGTATAGGCCCATTCTTGCAGACAAAAATAGGGCCAACAGAAGGATGGAGATTCCTAAATGTCATAAAAAGACCATTGGTTATATTAACTTTTATATTTTGCGACGTTAGACGACTCTCTGTACATACCAACACTCCACCAGAAATATTCAGAAAGTCCTTCTTCTGTAACAGCACTTTCTACTTTGTCCTGCACATTTAAAAATATTCTCATGTGTATATTTTTCCGCAGGCCTTTATGTTAAAATTTATTCGAACGGTTTATTAGTAAGTGTGCCTCGGTTAATACCTTCATTTCCCTCCCGGAAGCGATTGTGCAAATAGCGATGCCAACTGAGATCATTGTGACTGATATATATCTTTGCGGGTTGTATCGCTTGTGCATGATAATCATTCCTAAAATCATGTTCGCCATTAAGGATCCCTGGAATTGTCAAAATTATTATCATCTTTGCAATTACCCAAATCGATTACTATACTACATGCCATATATGCTCGGGTAATAGACTAACCGCTCGAAATATAAGATGAAGAGTCATCGAAATATTGAAATTAAATGCCATGTTATTTGCTGTGCTGACGATGAAGAAAAACACTACCAGTGTAATGTATTCTCTGCAATTAAAAATTTCATAACGATAATTACTTTACATAATTTACATACCTCTGACATATTATTTATTAATTTCTGTGCATACAGAAAGAATTTTTAAAGTATTCTGTACTTACGAAATTGGCACATTTATCTTTTTTGTTCCACATCGCAACGTTGTAATAAAACCTTCCAATGAAATGATTACGAACTGGCAAAAATTTATCAAGTTTCCACAACCAGGATCCTCTCTGCGTAAAGAAATAATTGATTGACATGCAACATGAAGTAAAACTTAAACTTAAAAAAAATATTAATTGTCACTCACTTCACTAGTAGTTCCAAAAAGATAACATTGGAACAGCAACCAATCATGACAAACAGAATAGCCAAACCGGCCTTCAAATTATTCGTTTCGGCTGCCATATTTTTCCTCTGTAACTCCAATTAGCTTCCTCTTTAAAATCAATAAAATTCCTAATCCAGTCTTAATATGAGTGAGCACCTGTGTCATTAATACCAATTAAAACGTGATTTATATTTTGTTACAATTCGGATTTTTATCTTTAATTAATAGTAAACAATGTATCACACAACAATAACAACAACTGCAATTACTACTACCTACATTACACATACTTTCAAGATAATTATAGTAAGTACACCATCTACTTGAAAAGAGACTCATACACAAAGCCAAACACTAAAATTAACGATTGCTAATCCAGCAGGCGAATGCTAAATGTAACAAACTCTCAAACTCTCCAGTTATAACTGCACCTAGAGTTTCAAATGCAAACACTAAATTATATAAACAACAAGTCTACAGGCCCTTAATTATCCGTCATCACCGGTTCACTAATTACTCATTATTAGCACCAATACCTAAAGTGCCGTTCTCAATATCCTATCTAATCACATGTGTCTAAGTAAGTACCTAAAGATCTAGCTACAAAGGTAAAGTGGCTCACAATTTTTACCGTACCGTACTGCCCTATATTCCAATTACCTGGTTTGTAATCGTTCCTTCGTCCTCCGCGTACTAATTGTCTATGTTATTATTATTGTGTGTACTATTAGTGCCAATTATCCATCTGAAATCCAGCCAAATACTACACACACTCTTTCACATGATGGTGCCCGGTGACCTTGTAATAAGCACGCTCCTGTGTATTGAATTTTCAGCAACCACCATAACCGATTTAAATCTTCAATACACCATGACTTGACTTTACTACTGGCTCTTATCAGCAATCCATTATTGAGCAATTTTTTGCTATAGAATGTTTACCAAACCACTTACATCAGTACACTGATGAATGATGATGAAAGTTCATATTTACAACGAAACGAATCCGAATCTAGAACTCACACGGCAAAACAGTCTGCTACTGCTGTTGTTCTTCTCTTCTGTACTAGTCAGCACTGAGCACAGCAGTCAGCTGCAAGCAAAACGCAACTAGCGCAGCGCAAGCCAATGCAGTTGGCCAAGACGACATGTTGTATCAAAATAGGACTAACATAAAAACCGCACCGCCACCCCACAGCAAAAAATATCTCCGCAACAGAAAAATTTGACTCATCATCATCACAATTATGTTATGAAGAAATGACTTTGGCTACTACTAGTGTGTTTGAGCAAACTTTTTGAGTGAAGGTTATGACAGGCGACTTTATTACGCCGATGAAAGATATTTCATCGGAGTATTGAGATTAGCGTGTTTGTCTATCTGTCTGTCCGTCCGTCATCACAGGCCAAGACGCTTCAGCCGATTTGACTCAAATTTGGCACATA
>JAHZNB010005075.1:0-14679 GCA_027744295.1 Callyntrura guangdongensis
ACAACTGTTTTTCTTTGCGCGCACACTACCGCGTTTCTGGCGATGATGATGACGATTCTCCCTTCAAAATATCACCTTTTCTGCCACAATAATCATTTTACTATAACATACGTCTATATATTATTATACCCATATCATCATGATGTACAATTATACATACATTTCTACTTACATTTTATTACTTTTTTTCCCTGATAAATAACTTACCACATTTTATTCTGTCCACAGTGTGTAGTTGTTATGCACATTTATGTGTGCATATCCACTTGTTCTCTAATAAATTCTTGATTTCCTTCACACAAACATAAATACTCTTCCAGTGTCTGTTTTTGTACGGCGGTGGTGCTACCACTACTACTACTGTTTTTCCTAAGCCGGATCAAAAAATTGGCTGTGATGTGCTTTTTTTCTCTCCTTTAATATGCGGTGCGCATTGGTGCAAAAGGTGGAAGAATAATGAATGTGTGGGTTTCTGTGTGTGATTCTTCTTTTTTATCCTGAATGGGACGAGACATGGACCAGCAGGGAGCGTTTCATTTATTTATTTTCCTTAATTTAATGTACTGTACACGTTTCACTGTATTTACCTGTGTCTATACGCGAATTTAAAGAAAATAAGTGGGGAAGTGAGAGAGAGAGAGAGAGAAAGAATGATGTTGAGAATGGATGGTTGGAGGTGAGGTATCTGAGAAAAAAAATAATTCAAGAATTGAATACAAATTAGTTTGAGCACTGCTGCTGTTGTTGTTGTAGCCGCCACTGCTGCTACACATCAGTTTTTAGTCAGTTTAGAAGCAACAGACCGAATAGAAGGACAAGTCGGAGAAATCTCTGTGTAGTGACTTAAGGCAATGGCCATTTAATTTGCCATTCTGTCAAGCATCCATTCCGTACACTCACACTGCAGCTGAAGAAAAAACAACGACGACGACACAGTCATGACGGTCATGATGATGAGGAGGAGGATGAGATAGTATAGCGGTGATGGATGTGTGGAATTTGAAATAAGCAAGAAGAAAAAAACGGGGGAAAATTATTATTTTTTGTTTTGATAGGATAATAATATGTCATTAATGTGATTATAAAGAGAGAGGGATATATAAAGAGGCTAGTTAAACGGATCATGACGGTTAGACAGGTAAGCAGGTAGAGAGAGAGAGAGAGAAGCTAAATTTCTCGTTATTTTTTCGCGTCACAGCACACCAAAGTCAAGTATTGATAAGGTATCATCGATTTGAGAGAAGAAAAAACAGTTGTCTTCGATGAAATGTGTCATTTTGAAAAATTATTAGTGTCACCGTCCTCAAACCTAGTTAACATAATCTGGTGATTAAATTTTTTTTCTCCTTGAGATTTTTTTCTTGGATGTGTCCATTTTTTCTTGAGATATTGCAAGGGAGAAAAAGCGGTTCTCATAAAAAATGTGTGGGCTTCACACAGACAGGGGCTCACCAGGGGTTTGTTTAATTGTTTCACCGGCTGAAAAAACGGCAAATAAACAAAAGTCCGAGGAAAAAATAAGTTGCTACCAAGAGCGAGAGATAAGGATCGGAAGTAATCTGGTCTGTTAAGGTTAATGATGATAAGGAGGATGGTCACAGTGGTCAACTATCATCATCATCAACAACATTGTCCGTGGAAATATTTTTATCAAAAAATATATTTTTCCTCCTGCAGCCCTGTTTATAAATCAGGTAATATTTACGCGAGTTTGTTTTTGTAACCTAAGATGCTCTGGTCTTTTGCTTATTTCCCTCTTTTCTGGCCAGTCAACCAAGTCGTTTTAATAACCACTTCGGATGGTGACGTGAGTTACGTGGACATTTGAAAATTATGCGATTGCTGCATATACTATCCACACAACCAAAATATATGCACACCGGCGATTTACTAAACAGATGTATTTTTTTTGCTAAAGAAGTAATTGCCACTACCGCCGATTTCTCTCTCTCTCTCTCTCAATCTTGTTCATCGGCAAAAATTCCTCTTATTCTTCTCATCCTCCATAAATTGCCCAGCTGCTCATTACCGACAACAGAATGGGGATACAAAGAGAGGAGACGCTTTTTTAAAAAAGGTAAAAGTTACGAGGATGACGATAAGATTTGTGCGTTTTCCTTGCGGCCCCCTCTCTCATGTGTGTTATTCTAGCTGGTTGGCCAGAATTGGAGAAGATATACAAGTAGGAATGATGATGACGATGATAATAATGGACCACGGACCATGTCGTTTTTAATAACCACACAAAGTACACAATGGGAGAGCGACATGCTGGGAAAACGTTGCCTATGGCGACCTTTGGTGATTGTATCATCAAAAGGAGAAACGTCGACAACAGGCAGGCAGACACGCAAAAATTGTATTTTCGCTTGAAACACATTTCCAAAAAGTTGTGTTTCTTTTTAACTTTTTAACGTGCCCGGTTATTAGGAACACCGAGTAGCTTACAGTGTAAAATTAGGAATAACGGAAATATGCATTTTTTTTAAATGCGTGTAAATATTTTCAACTTGTCAACATTTTTCATGGTCACTTCATCTGTAATTTTTTTCTGCTTCTAAAAGCATGCCAATCTTCACCATTAGATATCCTTGTAATGTTCAATACTTATCTGCGTTTAATATTTAAATACAGTTGTAAACGTTGACCATTTTTTGCCAAAAATAAATTTTGACTTATCCGACGTAAATTATGCCCTTGACTGTCTCCCACTTTTTCCCACTTGAACCGAGAGGGAGTACAAGCTTGTTGACAATTTGAAGCCCCTCCATATTTCACCCCTTTTCGGTCTCCATTTTTCCGCATTTTTTTCAGCTTTTATGCAATTTCTTTTCCTTGTCGGTTCTGCCTGCCGTCCAACGACAAAACAAAAAATCCAAAAGTTTGTGTAATTTTCTTTTCTTTTTCTCTTCTTCGAAAAATTATCACGTTTCGAAAGCAGTAGCCAAAAAATGCTTTTGTTTTCTCCTCCACACCAAATTCATTCACTACTTGTCTCTCTCTCTCCCTTTGTTCCCCTGCTGCACCCATCATCATCATCCTTCTCCAATAACAGTAGTGTGCCCTTGTGTGTGTGCCATACCACCTACTTATCATTTTCCCCCAATCTCCATCTCCTCGCGTTGAGTATGCGACACAAAAACTGACAATGACAAACGCAAATCCTTCCCACCACCGAACCCCAACACATTGTCGTCGTCCTCATTATTCTCAAATGCTTTTTGTTTTCCATATTTTTCAAATTTGTATGCACATTTTTCTCTCTGTCTTTTTCAATTTTTCTTGTCGCTTGCTTTCTCGCGCGCCTCATGCAATTTTAATGTAAAAACGGTCATAAATATATTTTTCCTCCGCCAGCGCCATCATTATCGTCACAGCGTCATTCTCGTCATCTCTTCAGCATATCAAATGAAACTGTTCTCTCTCTCTGTCACACCACAACAATGACTAGACACACACAAACATTATCATTATTTCTCATCATTTTTTCGTATATTCTTCCCGTCCTATCATCTTTATCGTCATTTTCCCCTTTGGTCCACACAGCAGCCATATTAAATATTTAAAAGGCCACCTTCGTTCTCCCCCTCCACGGCTGCTTACACCTTTCAATTGTTTAAAAGTCGGTCTCTCTTGTTTCCCTGTCCACTTATCTTAACGAAACGACTACCTATGTATCATGATGATGACGACGATGATGGTGACGATGATGATCGCACTCGGTCTTATCGTATCACTTCTCCCTAAAAGTGGCAGTTGCGTTACTGAAATAAGAACACAACGACGACACTGCACAAGTCCAAGTGGAGAAGAAAGAATTAAGAATGAAAATGAGTCGAGTAGAGTGTGTACCTACATATGTATGACAATGATGAGATGATGATTCTGTATACCTCCAAAAAATGTGTATAAAGTCCATTTACATTTTTATCTGCTTTGCTGTGTCCACTAATGGCTTAAATATGTTAAATAGCTGCGCTTGTTTTTGTTCTAGCACCAAACAGCAGCAGCAGAAGCAATAGTTTAGCTTGTGTAAAGAGAGAGGGAAAAAAGTTGAAGATTGAATTAAAAATTAGACATTTTTTCTTTTGCTTCTGCTGCTGAAGATTTGATGAGTACAAATGATAGATCGAAGGTAATATAATAAGGCAAGGACCTATCTTAGTAAAGTATACCGTATTTTCTCAAATAGAAACCTATGACCTAAATACGGCGAGTTTAATCTAAAAATTTCTTGAAAAATGTGGTGAAATACCGAAGGGAAGAGGGTCTGTGAAACAGGGGGATAAGACGGGGGGTTACATTCCACCACAATTGGACCCTTTAACATTACAGAATATAACGCTGTATTATACCTATTAAATATACAGGACATGGTTACTCCCTCTTGTCCCCCTGTTCCGTAGTCCCTGGAAAGGAATATTATTTCCTAATCTCGTAAAATATTTTTTCTAAAATGTCCATAAAATTATTTATGTAAATATACATATAAACCACGGACCTAATTCACGGCGTGCAATTAAAGTTTGACCTCCTATTAGAGAAAATTCGGTATTAAACATAGCCAGAGGACAATACACTTAACTTATGTCCCAGTGCTCCATTCAACTACAATTTCCCTACCAGTTTATCACAGTTTGATTTGAAAGTATTTTTCTTTGTTTAAAATATTTAATGAATTGTCGAGTAATCGTTATCATTTTTTTCTCAAGTCTTGTGTATCGTTGGTCGTAATCGTAATGTGATTCATTATTATAGTGGCCCTAGTAAGAATCAATCTTCTCCCTCTCTCCCTGCAAACTTCCGTGTGTGTGTTGCAAATTGCAATAATGCTTCTTGTTGTAAATTATATATACGGCCTTTATCGCCACTGGGCGGGGACATGTGAGACATTGTCTGGTGTGGGGGATAGATGGATAATCTTGTTTGCTGACTTTTGCTCATTTTGATTTTGACATTGACAAAAAAGTCCACTAGCAATAATTGTTTTTCTTTCATTAAAAAAAGTGGACAGTGGTTGTCGTAGTTAATGCTGAGTTTGCAGAGAAGGATGAGTGAAATTGATACTGATTCAGATTTTCTTTCCTTTTCACTCTGACCATCTCTCGACATGATCATGATGATCATCGTTATCATCATCCTCATATTTCTGCCAGCAGTTTTTTTCTGCCTTTTATGTATTTCAGCATAATAATGAGATGGTAGCTAGAGATAAGATGAAACATTGACAAAAAATTTGATTATGCAAAATATGTCATACACTTTAAGCAAAAAAGTGTATACCTAGTAAAGTAAATCAGTGACCAAGAAACATGTATTGGTTTATTCAAAACTTTATCTACATGTATAGTTTATCTTGTGAAATGAAGGTGCTTTTCTATTTAGGATAAACTCTGATCAATAATTACATATAAACTTATTTGTACACATTTTGACCATGTCACAAATTTACAAGTACGCAAGTTTAAAGTTAAATTTTACTTTGGTTTATAAGGGAAAATGAAGCCCAAATCTTAGGCCAGTGCGAAAATCTTATGTAGTACTATTTGATAAATAATTAAGACAGTAAAATTAAAAGTTGGAAAATTCCTGTGACCAATTAATATTAAATAAAATTGTATTACCAAACTTATAGATTCTATAATTCTACAAAGTTTGGTGTCAATCATTACTGATTAAACGTCTAATATTTTTAGCATAATTTTTAATGTTGCGACTTTGATGGAGCGATTACAGTCTTATTGTCTCATCGTCAGCAATATTTCTTCTTAAATCTATAAGAGGTAGTCGTAACATAAACATTTTTAGCCATTTAACATGCATTTTAGTTTACAGTTCAACACCTCAAAGTTATAAACTCAAAGTGAATTTATAATTGTTGATCACAGTGTAAGCAACACGATCATCAAATCATATACATGAAATAAAAAGTGCAAAGCTAATAAAATAATTATTAGGTACTTTCTGTTGCTCTCAACAAAAATCAAAGTTGAGTCAGCGAAATGTGTAAATGGACGTGCTATGGTAATACACACTCTCTACAAAAATATGCAAATGCACCTACTCACCAGTCATTATAATAAAGACAAAAGAGAGGACACATTTTTTAAAGCAGTCATAATAATAATAATGATTACATCGAAAACAGTCACCAAGGTCAGGTTGCTATACGCTGATGGCGGGATATCACCGCTGCCAGCAGCAAACCAAGAAGGTTGAATAAATTATAAAAATACATACCATGACCATATATGTCGGTGCTGGGTAAATACGCTACATCATCGGGGAAACAATGGGGTACACAGTTTAGGTGGAGGGTAAAAAGATGCATGGTCTTTATTTAGAAAAGTGTAAAACTAAACTTGTTTCAAACAATGTATCTAAAAACACAAGGATGGCAGTTTACAGACATCAGCGCATTCTTTTGGCTACCACCACCACTATTAAAATGACATTTAAAAAATTCAAATGGTGACTAAAATGCAAAGCAATTTTTGGATTGAATGACATGTCAGGCAGAACTGTCATTCAAGCAAAAAAATATGGAGTGGGGCGGAAATTTACAAAATTTACATTGTTTATTTTTAAGGAATGCTTTACTATGCAAATTTCGACCACTTTTTTAGTGCTGCGAAAAAGAAGCGTATTTCTACACATGAACTTATATGGACCAATTTTATTTGTTGCGGGGCGACAGCCTGGGAAAACACTAGATTTAGTTGCTGTTCCACTTTCCAGAGTAATTTATTGACGCTGTATTAGAAATGAAGTGGGAAATTTTTGGTGTGTTTTTGACCCTAAGTTGGATCGGGATATCCAATGGTATTTGGCTTGAAAAAAATAAACAGTGAAAAAGTTGCTGAAAAGTTGGTAAAATTAAAAAGTAAAAAAATATTTGGGTTTTGTAGGGGATCCAGTGAAGGATCAACTGCTGACGTGGACACAGCAACATCCCGGAAATACGGATCGGTGCACTGACTTGAACGGGATTCCGTATCCCAGTTTGACCGCTACCCTGGCCGTTGGTACTGATGGTCCCGCTCTTCTTCAGGATCGGAGTCTTCTCGAGCGCACAGCTAGTTTCAACCGGGAACGGATTCCAGAACGGGTGGTGCACTCCAAGGGACCTGGAGCTTTTGGAGTGTTTACAGTGACGCATGACATCAGTAGGTGGACAAAAGCCAAGTTTTTAAACCAAATTGGCAAGCAAACTCCGGTTTTTCACCGGTTTTCTTTAACGAGTGGGGAAAGTGGGTGGCCGGATACATTGCGGGATTCGAGAGGCTTTGCGGTTAAGTTTAAAACGGAAGATGGAAATTTTGATATCACTGGGAATCAGATTGAGATCTTCAATGTGAGAGATCCTATGATATTTCCAGATGTTAATAGGTGAGCTGTTGGTGTAAATGGAGTTTTTGAGGGTAAGTGATTGATGGGAGAGAATATGACTTGGTGTCTTATTTGAAGTTTTTATTGTCGTCAGGTCCCGGAAGCGAAATCCACAAACGCATTTGCGAGATCCGGTCATGTTTTGGGATTTCATTCAACAGCGACCAGAAACAACTCATCACATCCTAAAAGTGTTTGCCGATTTAACGACCCCAGAAAGTCTTCGGATGATAAACGGCTCTGTAATTAGTAATTACAACTCTTCCACACAAAAACGTTTCCCAAATCCAATATGCTTCCATACAGATTTCAACTTTCTTTCTTTCTACTTTCTTTAAAATTTATTTTTAGGGCGTCCATACCTTCCAATTAGTGAATGGCAAGGGAGAAAATTTCTTTTGCAAATTCCACTTCATCTCCCACCAGCCCTTCCAACTGATGTCCAACACCAGAATGGTCCACTTGGCTGGATCCGATCCCAATTATTACCAACGTGACCTTTACAACGCCATCAGTACTGGACAATATCCTCAGTGGACCCTCGCCGTCCAAGTGGCTACCCCATCTGAAGCAGAGAACTACCGGTGGGACTATCTTGACATCACTAAAAACTGGCGCGTGGAAGACTTTCCTTTACATCCTGTAGGAATCCTGGAACTAANCAGACGACTTTTTCCGGGATAACGAGCAAAGTGCCTTCAGCCCCGCCAATCTCGTACCCGGAATTGAACCCAGTGCAGACCGAATGCTGCACGCAAGAATGCTAAGCTACCCTGACGCCCAACGATACCGTCTGGGTATCAACTACAACATGCTCCCGGTCAACCGTCCCCTCAACAAGGTAGCTTCCTACGAACGTGACGGCGCCATGTGCTTTGGCGACAATGGAGCCGGGGGTCCCAACTACTTCCCCAATTCCTTTAACGGCCCCCAGGTGGATCCCACGGCAGCCCAAAAACCCTTCCACGTTGACGGCATCATTCGTCGAGTGGACACCAAAGACGCGGATAATTTCTCCCAAGCCACCTTATACGTAAACAAAGACATTACCCGCGAGGAACGACAAAGGATCGCCACCAACATTGGAAATTCTCTCGCCCTCGTGTCATCCCCTCAAGTGAGGGAGTTGGTCCTGCAAAATAATTTCATTCCTGTAGACAGACAATTTGCTGAAGCGGTTCGCACCGCGATGCTCTACAAGCTGGCCAATCCTGACCCTAAAATTGCTGAACGGCCAGCCTCCTTGTAAAAATCTTGTTATCCACGCCAGTAATCACATCTTATTTCTCTTAACTTATTTTTACCATGTTTATTTTATTTTTACATGATTATGACATTTACACCAAGCGGTCAATCATGTATTCCAACTAATTAAATAAAACAAAACAATTTATTTTACTATCTTACTAATCCAACATTGTTTTTCTCGCACATTTTCTTTATCTAAAATTCTATCATGCCGTTTAATTATGTCGACAATTATTATTACCCTATCCCCGTCCATGTGATACGGCCCCATTTTTTGTACCCTAAAGTACACCTGTGTAGTAAAATACAGTTGAATAATTAAAAATGCTAGGGAGTCATTGTCCGTTGGGGCCATGCCTACAAGTTTGGGCGTGTACAACAACACTTTAATTGGTAGCAAGATAAGATACATCAAAGATAACCTGTTTCTGTGTACAGCGTACCTGTTACTCTGTGGTATACACACTGTGACTCAGCCAGAACGTACCCAGCGTTAAAAGCGTTATAACAAAAATAGCGCAAATTAGTCAAATCTCTGATGCGTGAGAATACAACGCGCATATTGATCGCTGGCTACTCATCGTCATCGTCGTTGTGGTCCTTTTGTTCTAACACAAGTGTCGTTTATTTAATTAATTATTTACGGGCTACTGTAATCGTGACTAAATTAATTAACGTTAGAATTGTTTATTTAGAGGACAACAAAATTACGCAGAGGACAAAAGGACGCAGTAGTAGGTCGTCGACCGTTTTGTTGTCATTTTGTTAAAAGTATTTAATAATTTTGTTTTAATTGGACAGGTTACGCATGCCAGGTAATTAGGTAATGATTTAAGACGTCTCGGGGTACTCACGTCAAATAACTGAAGTGCGTCAAATAACGTCAAATAGTAAATTAGTGTTTGGTTAAAAACATCAGCATAAACAACGGATGAATGGCGAAGGATCTAAAAAAAAGTAAATTGATTTTGTTAGATGATTTGAGCCTTGATAATAATGATAGTAGGTTAACAATTCACAACAAATTAAGTGTCTATTTTTTGTCTTAGTTGTATCAAAAAAATGTTTCCTCGCCGCCTACTATTATGTGGTGGCGTTGGTCTGCTTCAGAGGCACTCTAATTATGACTTAAAGTCGTTACTGGGTTGGCCCTACAACCTATCATCTTATTATTGTCATTAGAGTATTCGTTCAAGCAACAGCAGCGTCGATTACTTCCCGAGCTGCGAAAATGCACAAGTTTTTGGCACGTTGGCCGTTATTGTGGCTCCTTTTGGGCATCCACTTGACGATTTCGGATCCTGGTCATGGGGAAGATATTGGGGGTGGGTGGGAAAGTGACTTTCTTCATTATGACAGTGACAGCGGTCACAACAGAAATTTGCAGAAGGAAAAGGAGAAAAGTGCGGCGGTAGATCAGTTACCAATTTGGAGGAGTAATAATAGTTACAAGGCAGGGTCCACCATAGCGACAAATTTACATGGGATTCCGGCTCCCAGTTTAACCGCCAGTCAAGCGATAGGAACCCGAGGTCATGTGTTACTACAAGATTTTGTGCTGTTGGAAAAATTGGCGTCGTTTAACAGGGAACGAATTCCGGAACGAGTGGTGCATGCCAAGGGGGCGGGAGCCTTTGGCTACTTTACAGTGACACATGACATTAGTCGGTACACCAAGGCCAAGTTTTTGCAGGGGATTGGCAAGAAAACGCGAGTTTTGGTGCGGTTTTCGACGGTGGGTGGGGAACTGGGTAGCGCTGATACTGCTGTGGATCCTCACGGTTTCGCAGTTAAATTTTACACAGAAGAGGGCAATTATGACCTGGTTGGGAATAACATTGAAAGTTTTCCCATTCGTGACCCCATGTTGTTCTCGGATTTGAACCGGTCCAGAAAACGTAACCCCCAGACTAATCTCAATGACCTGAACATGTGGTGGGACTTTGTTAGCTTGAGACCAGAAACAACTCTGCAAGCACTACACATGCACTCAGTAATCCCTTCATTTCGACTTATCCAAAATAAAACAACCATTTCTTTAAATTTTGCGTTTAAAAAACTTCATAACGAATTTAAAATACTTTTAGGACATAGGACGTCCTGACGGATTCCGGAGAGCAGACGGTTTTGGGGTGCACACGTTCAAATTAGTAAATGATCATGGGGACGTCATCTTTTGTAAATTTCATTGGAGATCCCTTCAAAGGGCGCCTGCGCTGACGTATCAACGCGCAGCGGAGTTAGCGGGAACGAATCCCGAATACAAAACTCAAGATTTGTACGACGCCATAGCACGTGGGGACTTTCCCAGTTGGAGATTTTCTATCCAAGTAATGACCCCTGAACAGGCAAAGAAATATCCCAGAAATCCGTTTGACATCACTCGTACCTGGCGAGAGGAAGAGTTTCCACTGATTCCTGTTGGGGTGATGACCTTGAACAGGAATCCGACCAACTTTTTTGCAGAAATTCAACAAGCAGCGTTTGCCCCTTCGAATATGGTCCCCGGGATTGAGCCCAGCCAAGATAGAATGCTTGCCGCAAGACTGTTTTCGTACCAGGATGCCCAACGGTACCGTTTGGGAGTTAACTTTCCCCATTTGCCGGTGAACCGACCAGTCGTGGAGGTAAACACTTACATGCGGGATGGACAAGCTTGCTACACGGACAACGAAGGCGGCAGTCCCAACTACTTCCCGAACAGTTTTGGAGGGCTTGTTGCAGATACTCGGGGTGCTGCTCAGGCTAGTTTCCGTGTGGAGGGAATTGTGGACCGGTATGACCTCCCTGAAGATGAACATATCGAGGCTCGTATATTTTTGGAGCGGGATGTGGATCCTGAGGAAAGGAAGAGACTTGTTGAAAGCATTGCAGTCCGAATCAAAGGCATAAAGCCAGAAATTCGAGAGCGGTTGTATAGAAACAACTTTTATCCGGTTTCCACCAAGTTTGGAAATGAAATTAGAAGTGCGGTGGAAAGACAGCTGCTGGAGGAGGAGGATGATCATGAGAGGAACACAGTAAATAAACACAAAAATAATAATCCGGGAAACAGGGGAAAAGTTGACAGCAGAGCACTTCAAGACTTGTTATTCTAATTTATTCAGTTTTTGCTTATTACCTACGTGTACCAAAAATATTGTACAAAGTAAATTACTTATTATTTATTTAATTATTGTTGATTTCATTTTTTTTAAAACTATTAAAAATACAATCTTGTAATCTTTCAATTTTCTTCCATCTATTGAATTGACTGAACATCTTGAACAACGAAATTTTAATTGCACCTATTTCATCTCTACTAAAGTTATTTGTAGTATAAAAAACTAAAAGGCGTCGCGTATTTGCAGATCAATTTTTTTTACAAAATCACTCCCTTTAACTTCAACCGCCCAACAATAATTATACTACGATATCCATCGTTGCTGTATTACATTTAATAAATAACTACCGACTTTTTAATGACAACATAAAATCACCAATCACTCCCTTTAACTTCAACCGCCCAACAATAATTATACTACGATATCCATCGTTGCTGTATTACATTTAATAAATAACTACCGACTTTTTAATGACAACAAAAAATCGCCGAATCAATTTCAGGAAGATTAATGTTGCCGAAATTACGAATAGGGAATTGCCAAGAGCCCCGTGCATATGCACCTTGTAATTAATTGAACTGATTAACTGATGTTTTCATGAACGTTTTGATAAGCGTCATTGTACCAGTAAAATAATCTCCCATTATGTTTAGATGAAGAACAATACAAAAATGATAATCAGCACTGGTTAAAGGTGATTAGAGTTAAAAGATGGTGTGTATTTTGCTGACCTATAAGAGGGTACCGTGAGACTTGCCTTTGTTTTGCTTTGTGTTGGCGCAGAAGAGTGGAAGGGCTGGACGTGGTTTTGGTTTTAGATAAGCAGACAGTGAGGAGATGCGTAACGTGTTTTGGATATGCGTACCTACCTGTTAATGATAATTGATTGATTAAATGTTGCTGCTTCATGCTTCCCGTGTC
This sequence comes from Callyntrura guangdongensis, assembly GCA_027744295.1. Classification (NCBI taxonomy): domain Eukaryota; kingdom Metazoa; phylum Arthropoda; class Collembola; order Entomobryomorpha; family Paronellidae; genus Callyntrura; species Callyntrura guangdongensis. The sequence continues at coordinate 12,663 of JAHZNB010005075.1, forward strand.
TTCTGCTTAAAAGTATCTTATTTGCAGCCTTGATAGGAATTTGTAAGGCTGATAAACCCTCCGTGACCGTGATAACTAGAATCAAAGCAATTTTTTTGTGAAATTGTGTATAATTATCCAAACGCCAAAGCTATTACAAGAGGGGCTTAACTTTTTCTCTCTCAAGAAGGGCTTAACTGATGTCAGTATTTTTTTAATGATTTTGTGAAACGTAAGCAGACAAAGAGGTGAGCTGGAGGAGAATAAAAATCAGTTCTCTTTTAGAACTTGCTGAAGCCACACTTCCAATTTCGGGAAGCAATCATGGAAAAACTTCTAGTCAGTGGGCTATTGTTGTGTTTAGGGCTTTTAGCAGGGAATGCAGACCCCAGCCAGAAAACGGGAGGAGGATGGGGCAATGAGAGACAGCAACAATTGCAGGGCAGCAGCAGCAGCAACGCTATCCCAGCCAGTCAGGAGCCCAGTGCCGCCAGAGTCCAGCTTGCCAATTGGGCAGCAAACAGTAGCTACTACGGGGGACCTGGAAGAGCCACCAATCAGCATGGGGACATGTGGTGGGACTGGGTGAGCCTCCGACCCGAATCTACTCTGCAAGCTTTGCATCTTCTCTCAGACATTGGCAGGGCTGATGGTTACCGGAAATCAGACGGTTTTGGAGTACACGCATTTAAATGTGTTAATGCTAAAGGTGAAGTGGTTTTCTGCAAGCTGGTTTTTAAAACCCAGCAGCCAGGTCCGGCGCTAACTCATCAACAAGCTTCCGCACTAACAGGGACGAATCCAGAATATAAAACGCAAGATTTGTACGACGCCATAGCCCGTGGGGACTATCCCAGTTGGAAATTTTATCTTCAAATTATGACTGTTGAAGAGGCGAAGAGACACCCCGTGAATCCCTTTGACATTACTCGCACATGGCGCGTGGAAGATTTCCCGTTGATCCCTGTGGGAGAGATGACTTTGAATCGTAATGTGAACAACTTTTTTGCAGAGGTGGAACAGGTCGCATTTTCCCCATCCAACTTGGTTCCCGGAATAGAACCCAGTCCTGACCGAATCCTCGCCGCGAGAATGTTTGGATATCCAGATGCTCAGCGGTATCGTCTTGGGGTCAACTATCCTTTGTTACCCATAAACCGACCAATTAACGAGTTTCAAACGTATCAACGAGATGGACAGGCTTGCTACGGGGAGAACGGCGGCGGGAGTCCCAATTACTACCCAAACAGCTACGGGGGCAGCGAACCGGATACCGTGGGAGCGGGTCAAGTTAGCTTCCGTGTCGAAGGGATTGTAGACCGGTTCGATATCCCGGAGGATGAACATGCCGACGCGAGAATATTTTTGGAGCGGGACGTGGATGCTGAGCACAGGAAACGACTTGTGGATTCCATTGCAGTTCGTCTCGCGCAGGCCAACCCAACCATTCGGGAGCGATCTCTGAGAAATATATTCTATCCCATCACCAAAGAATTTGGGGATGAAGTTAGGGCTGCTACGCAGATGTACGTGGATAATGCTAACTAGTTACCCTAGCAACGGAAAACCTCCAACCTTGTAATTCTACTCTAACCTTTTATATTCCCTTAAACTGACAACTTACCGGCGATCTTATATTAATCTCATGTCCTTCACACGTAGGCGTTGTATGTTTAATTGTTTAACTGGCTATTTATCACAATGTAAAATAATAATAAAATATTACAATGTTATGCATCGTCGACACTTAATTACTTTATTACTACCGTGGTGCATTGTTACGAATGATGTAGCAGAGTACAAGCTCAAAGGCTAACTATTAGTCATCCACAATAAAATTGCTAGGCAGCAGTGCAACGTTAAGGCTAAACACCACCAACATTTGGTGGTGTACGTACACTAATAAATATTCACTAATAAATTCATGCACCCATACAAGATGGCAATAGTGACTTTTTGGGTTACCCTAAAATAAAGACAATAACGAGCGGTAATTTTTGAACAATTTTATTTTGCTGCGGTTTTGAACCAAAACACC
>JAHZNB010005076.1:0-18245 GCA_027744295.1 Callyntrura guangdongensis
TACATCTAACGACAACGACACAGTCACAGTTATACCGGTTATAAGTTAAATGAGGATGTAAATATCTTTTACAGTGCCTATTTAATGTTATTCTTATTATTATTATATATATATAGTAGTCTCGTTCTCTAGAAAACTACCCCGAGATTAAATTGTATACTATTTAGCTAATGCTGTGTTTCCACAGTGATAATAATAATCACACAACCTTAATATGTGGTTTTCTCCAACCATTTAAATTCAGAACGCTTACTCAAATTTCTTATTGTTCACAAACGAACTAACATGTAGTAATGAGTATACACTGTTGATTGCCTTGTCATAATTATAATAATTTTTACGGAACATCTTCGATGACGTTATATATCTCTATTGTATCTATATAAGCATATATTATCATGTAGTTGCCACATACGAGGGTACTTAAAATCTATTTTGTAGAGATTTTGTGTTTCAAAAACAACACACCAGTACAATTAAATTGTAGCTTTATTTTTCTACCACTCTCAAATTATATTGTATACGTTGATGTCTGCTACTAAGCAAATAGTAGTACGATTGTTGTATAGTAGAACTCATGGTTAATTATCAACATGACATCTTGCTCACCGAAAATTTTAATAGAATTATCTTTATGTCTACTATTACTACTACTAAACATACTTTTATCGATTTATATACTAACATTAATTACATTTTATGTAGTTGCCACGCTGCGCTACCGTTTCATTTTTGTTTGCGATTATAAAAAAAAACAGTAAAGTTGTTATTTACTTATCTACAACAACCTCATACAAGTGGGCATATTGAATTTGCGCACATACTCATACACGAGGGTTTTTTGGCGGTCTGTACGTTGTTCACCTGGGTAGAAATTTTTCAAAAAAAAAAAAATTCTTGACTGACAGGTAATAAAACTCTAGATTATACTCTCCCTCTTACTGTCCAAAGATACGTGTGTGTATATGCATTTATATTATTGATGCTTGCGCAGCCGACGACATTGTTTCCATTAATTGTAACTAGATATTTTTTCTTAATCAAAATAGTAATAGGTATTACAGTTTACAGTTGATCACACTTGTAGTTTTAAACTAAAGTAATCGTATATCTGCATTGTCATCAGTAATCTAGTGCTATCAAAATCATAATTAATTTACTGTAAACACTTAAATACTATATTCATAACTATATTCATAACTAGATACATATTTCAAACTACGAGTTGATAACAATAGTAACAAAAAAAAAATGGTGAAGTCCAAGACTAACCAGTAATAGTTGATAACATCTCGATTTTTAATAGACATTCATATTAGCAATCATGGCGTATCAGAAATAAGCTACTCGCAGCAGTTTACGCTATCACGTAGTTCTAGTAGCAACTACTATCCCTATCTAATGATTGTAACGGCGGCTCCTTTGCTGAAAATTTAAAATACCGGTAACCGTTCGTGAAGATTCACGTTGAGGCCGTTAAAGCTACTAGAACGTGACTATCGCGATGTTGGATTTTTCTTTTATACATTGTGGTATGTATATTATCATGCATTTTCAAGATATGCACATTTTCTATGTTACATAATAGTTTCAAGAGATTTTTGTGAGGATATAAATATAGGTTTGTGTGCACGTAGGTATATAGCAATATTTTAGGGATTTTTAATAGATCCCTAAAATGACCTAACCCACCTTTAAGCTCATATTTTGTTATCAAGAGAAAGCAATCTGCAGTTATAGTCTTCTTTAAATACGCCTGCAAAATAGACTTTTTTAAATATATAAATTGGTAGCTCTACAAATTAACAAAATGAGTAATCAAAAAAAAAATTCACAACAAAATTAGATTCAGAGTTGATTGGGTAGAGATTGCAATGATGATATTATAATCATTTGAAAATCATAAATAGTATTTCGAGAACGATAAAACGGCGCCATTTTCAAAAGGACCGCTTGTAATAATAGCGATATTTTTTTTATTTCCTTTTGCTTTGTTGTTGTTTTTCTGCTGCTTTCGTACTCAAAAACACGCTTGACAAGCTGCTCTGTGTAAGTAGGTACGTACAGGATACAGAGAAAAAAGTGTTTTTTTTGCTACCCTTCTCGAATATTTGAGTTGAGACTAAAGTTCAGACTTGTAAAGTGAACGCAACTGAAATTTTCACCACAATATCCAATGATGATGGATAAAAGATAACGTGTAAAAGTCTACGTTTACAATTAGCTATCAAAAATATGAAAGGCTCTTTTCCTTCGTTTCAAAAATTATAAAATAAAAAAATTAGCAGTAATTATAATAACTATAGCAGTAACAATAAAAAGTTTTTTTCTATGGGGGAAAATCAGGTTGTGAGAGTGTGTAACTCTAATCTACTGTTAACTGTTACTATTATAGTTTCATATGAATTATGTATTTCTCTTTTCGATTTTGAACGTCATGTAAACCAGTGTTTCGAACTGACTAAAGTATTTAAATAGGTGTTCCTTTACAAAATATGAAATTACTAAATAAATTGTCTGCTCCGTGTGACAATAATCACAAAAAAAATAATAATACATTACTGAGGATTGCAGACGAGTTGGAGTTTCGTTTTCTTTTTGCTACGAGACTATAAACCTTTGATGTGAGAGATGCGCGTATTCAATAAATTTGAATGAAGATGACGATGATAACGAATATGAGTAAATTTTTATATTGTCTCGCATTATATTTATAAATTTATATAGTTGTCAATGTTGTCATGTTCCACTTGTTGTTCCAGCCACCCCGCCGTTGCTGGCCAGACTGATGATGATGATTGTTCATCCGTGTAAGCGGGGTAGTAATAAGAGTTGTAGTGGTAATGTTGAGACGACAATTGCTAACTGTTATACATATTTTCATCCTCCACAGAGCGAGGAATATCGAAAATTTCCGCAAACAGAGGAGGAAGACAAACTAACTGGTTCCAGTGTTGGCGATACCAATCCAAAATATCACTGTGAAAGGTGCCAATCCGCCTTAGGTCGTTGAGTAGTGACGGAATACCAGTTTTGTTTAGCGAGTCAATAAGCTGATTCTGAGAGTGAGTCAACAAATTGACGGAATGATGGGTCAGTGCTGATCGCTGGGGCGATAGTAAACAAGCTCCTGATAGAAGACCAAGTTCAGAATCCATCCAAGAGGAAACAGTCAGCCAAAACGAAAACAGGGAGGTAGTGAATTCAGACTGGAGACACAAACAGAATACAAAGGATGAGTAAAAAAAACATGCTTTGTTTGTAAGTTTTGCCACCCGATGGCGGAATTTGTATCTACTCTAATTTTTCATGAAAACTGTTTTTACATCATAAACAATGTCGAGATGTTTGCGACTAAGTGTCAGCCCGTCGGATAAAGTGATGGTGTCTTTCGTTGTCATCGGGGCAACGTAAACCGTCCAAATTTCAAAGAAACCTGTTTTAATTAGTATGAGTTGATCATCTTGAGGTAGGCTAGTGAAGCCCGGAATTCTCTTGGCAAATTCGACAACAGACTGAATGGAAGCGAGCATCTCTCTGGACAAAACGGAGAAAAGCGATACCCGTACGGCTTGGTTGTTTTCTTGCAAGTCCTGAAAAGGGAAATAAAGTGGTGAAATTGTTGTTTTTGTGTTGCTTCTGTTTTGTTACGAAATCAAAAAAATCATTTGACTAAACATTTTAAAACACGTCAATAAAGACAAAAGATGGTACAAAAATACAAAATCGCCTTTGTGGAAAATATTATTGGCTAATGGCTAATTAACATGTAGAAAAAAACAGAGTGTAGAAAATCAGGAAAAAATTATCTTTTTACCAGAGTCAATTTACGCGGGGCAATGTCACGAACTCTGTCCTGTGTGTAGACACAGTGATGTAAGTGGGTTTGAGAAACGATGGTGGCAAGAGAGTTCAAACTGTTTGTAAATGTAGACGAAACGGCATTAGTTGTTTCATTAGTAGTAGTAGCCACGACAACGACGGAGTTACTGGATGTTGTACTGTTGGTGTTGTTATTGGCGCTGCCGTTGCTGCTGCTGCTGTTGTTGTTGCCGTTGTTAGTAGTGATGGTGGTGGTACTGCAATTATTATTATTATTACTGCTGCTATTAGTAGATGAAGTACTACTTCCGCAGGTGATTGACCCTTCGGACGACGTGTTGGATCCAGGAGAAGCTGAGTGTGATGTCCCATCGTAAGAGGATTGATCTGCCTCCGCAGAGGTTATCGCTTCTCGAGACCTCTTTGGCACACGACCATAACGGACCGACTGTCAAAAGACAAGGAGACCAAAAAGCAGTTAGTCGTCTCTTTTTCACTCAACTGGCGAAAAAAAACTTAATTGGTATTTAGGCAGTGGAGTGCGGGTGCCTCATCATCACACAAATAATTTTAAGTGCTTCATAAATAATTATGTACAAGACGATCATTTTGTACTCCGTTTGTGTAGTACGTGCAAGCGAAATTCTTTCACAAATATTATTATTATTACACGTAAGTGAACAGGACCTGCCCACTTTTCGTTTTTATTACCAAAATTATCTCTCCCTTTGCGCTTTCTTATTATCACATACAATTTTTATGTAAACGTTTAAAGACTATATATATATGTATTATTTTCTTAAAAACTCACAATCACGAGACATTCCCACAGCCAGACACTTTTTAAATCGACAGTACTGACATCGGTTACGGTTAAGACGAATCACCAAACACTTGCCGTCCCGTAGACACCTATTAACACGGACAATAATAAAAAATATGTTTCTTTTTAATAACTACCAATTTTAACAAGTAGAAAGGTGATAGGGTATTCTAAAATTACAAATTACACTCTTCGTCATCTCTCTTTTTTGCTGTATAAGGGGCAACGATCCCTCTCATGCGTGGAGGGCGTGTTAGCAGAGAATCTAACGGTAGCCCTGCATTCTCCCAAGTTAAACATCCATTTACATATATTATGGCCGTATAGCTTTTTTCTCCATATGTGTATAATACAGCCGACTTGGTTGTTTTTACATGATTTCTTTTTATGCTGGCATGCAAAGAATGCAAGTTTTTTGGGCACAAGGGACAGTGTGAGACTGCCACAGTAGTAGCATTTAAACACAGGGCTATACAACTAAACCATTTAGCAAATGAAAAAAAAAATCTCAAATCCAGAGTTGTTGGAGTCAACGTAAGAGCTCTCTGTAAAGAAAACAAAATGAAGAAATGGCTTATATAAAAACATGTACATATAATATACTCTCTCTCTCACATGCAAAATTGTCAATGGAATTTTCAATTTCGTACATCTCCATGTTGCAACTATGCATGCATATTCAAATAATCTTACATTAATCAAACTGTTCACGAGGAAAATAAAACTGCTGTCCACACACAACACGACGTACAGTTCCCCATTACTACTTCACCAGAGTCAACTTCCCTTTGATTTATTGCAACACATTTTTGCATGTTGGACTTGTACTTGACTACTAATTAATCCCTACGTATGATTAAATCATTAATCTTTACGTTTAAAATTAACTGACATGCATTTCTATCATGTACACAAAATACATAATGTACATAAATTTGCACAATTTTCCTTTCCATAACCACATTTTTGTTATCCAGAGGCTTTCTTGCAAAATTGACTTTACAAAATTCCACAGTACTCAAAAAGATGACCGTGCGATTTTAGCCCAATCAATCCGGCCGCTGCTGCACGCAGTTGTTTTCTCCTTTACCCGTGTGTGTTTCGTTGCATAACCAAAAAAAAACAGCCACAAATCACGCGCCCCATCATCATCATAACTTGTATGATTAAAACCGTTACTGCGACAACATTATTACCCAGCTGTTTCCCCCCTCCCCTCTTATTTCTCTATGCAGTGAGTTCCCTCTTGCCTGAATAAATCATGGCAAAAAATATAATAATTCATTCTAGTCAGCAGCAGATACCTAAATGATGAAGTGGAAATGAAGAGACGGCACATGTAAGCAATACAAGTATTAATGCCAGAGTATTCGGGTACGTTGTTGTAAGAAACAGTAGCCTTTCAAGTTTATTGTCGTTGTTGTACCATCATCTCCCCGTCCCCACAACCACCATATTACTACCGGATCTGGGAACCTTTAATAATAGGTAGTATGTGTGTGCAAAAAANCTCCCCGTCCCCACAACCACCATATTACTACCGGATCTGGGAACCTTTAATAATAGGTAGTATGTGTGTGCAAAAAAAAATATATAATCGTCTCTCTCATTTACTTACTCACGCATCAGCAAACAGCAGCAGAATATTATTATTATTATCATCATCAGCATCAGCATTATACCTTTTTCCGTTTCAGTTTACATCTTTATTCATGTAACCGGTTGTTTTTTTGTTGTGCAGCATGTTCAAGAAAACGGGACTGTTACCAGGAAAAAGAAGAAAAGCAGAGAGAGAGAGAGAGAGAGAGAGAGAGATACGCCAAAGCTGAGAGCCAACCTGTATAATATTTACTACCTGTTATTATTAGTGTACAGGTATAACTGCAACATTAAGCGCTTCAATGATGCTCTGCAACTGCAAAAAATACACAGGCGTCTCTCATTCTGTATACATACGGAAAGGTGTTTATGTAGCAATTAAAGCATTTTTCAAGGGTACCTTTTTCGGACAGATCGCCGAGGATGAAAAAAAAAGAAATGTGGGGAAATAAACGGCCCTGTTGCATGATGATTGTGGTAGGGCTTACTGGGAAGTACCTTGAAATATTTTAAATAATTGAAATAATTCGAGTTCCATAATTTGAATGAATGAAAATCTATCTCTCACGAACGAAACCAAGTAGCCATGACAAATATACTAATTCACTTTAATTGTAACAACGTCAAAAGGTTCCGGTTTTCACGTAACAAACTAAACTGACAAAATAGGATCATTAAATTTTTTGGCGTGTGGGGAATGAGCTACAACTCTACTACTCCGCACTGAATATTATATACTGCATATACACTGCATAGCTACATGTTTTGTTTAACAAATGGGAAGTGATAATATTAAAAAAAGTCATTGGGTACAAACTAGTAAAAAGATAAGACGGCAATTAAACATTTTAAAACACCGTTACCAACGAAGAGTTCGTTGGTGTGGACTTTGTAAAGCGTAATAAGCAACGGACTCCCTATATTAACATTTTGTTAGAAAAAAGTGGCATAAACCCCGATACGACTTTTAGTCTGTCGTCCAAACCCACCGCGCCGCAGCAATAACAAGAACAAACGCTTTTCTGGTTACGTACGTAACGACTGACTACTCGCCACTCAGTTCTCCGCGGAAGAAAAAAAAATGGATAGAAACATGTTGTCATTGTGTCTATTTTTTACGGGGAAACTCGAAACTAGTCTGAAAGGTAGCCGTAGTTTTTTCTCTCTTTTACGCCATTGCCAATACAGCTATACCATCTACACGGATGGTAGCAACGTGTGCGGGGTGTGGGATGATTTGAGTGCGCTCGCCACCGATGAGATGAAATACGACTTGGTTTATTGCTTTTTTGTGCTTTACTGCTACTTCTTCTGACTATTGATAACATGCACTTGCTTTACTCGTTGTGCAGAAACTTTTTTTCCTGCACGCTCTTTTTTTTACTACCATTTGAAGGACTTTTTTAATGGTGAGGTCTGCCAGGGCAAAGAGAGAGGCCGAACAAGATAGATAGCTGTCATCATATTTTTCCCTCAGTGTCTTTCCTGACTTGTTATAGCAACACTACCTGGCGTTAAGTTAGTAGTTGGCATTAGGCAAACCCGGTGGATATCGTATAAATTTTGTTTGAAAATTGATGAAGCTAACTTGCTAGTAGTTCCCTGGAGTTCTAGAATACACGAGAGAGCGAGAGAGAGAGCGAGATATTGTAGAAAAAAACAAAAAAGGGAGGATTTTAATTGTGTTTCGCCGCGTCCTCGCGTCTCAAACATTTTTAACAAGAAAGTCTTAACGACTTGGGGATTCTTAAATGAAAATCAGATACATACAGCAATTAAGTGTGTAATGGCATAAAAGCCTAGGCGAGTGCGGGGGCGAAGTGGAACAAGCGAAAGAGAGGCTCTGGACTTAATAGCAAACATGAAGTTTGTTGTCGCACAACTCTGCCTCCATTTTCCCTCTCCTCTTTCTCTTAACGGGGTATATTCGTCACACATATAGTTGTACTAAAACAACCATTTTTCTCCCTTGGTATAATTTTTCCGGGGAAAAAAGTCACGGTAGGGCAGTAGTAGCACAAAGTACAACCTTCACTGTTGTCGTTTTTTGGTACCTCTTGCTCTTATCATCTTTTACCGAGTAACCCACAGTTGACTGACCGAGTCCTCTACCCAACAAAATAACGCGAGAGAGTATATAGTTTCAGGGAAAAGACCACTGGCTCAGAAAAAAGTGATAAGGAAGTTGGGATATAATATAACATACTCTACTCTCTCCTAACGAGAGTCTCGTCGTCGTTAGTATCCCTTCCTTCTCAACTTTTTTTTTCCTCTCTATTGTTTCTACACAGCCAAACGCAGCACACGGTGGTTGCCACAAGAGTAGAACTGCGAATTATACCTAAATTATGTATATGTATTAAGGTAATAATATTATGATACAAAATGGGGCAACTTGTTCATTTTTTTTCAGACCTCCCTTTCTACATTCCTTTATCAATAGCTATATGCCTATATGCCCCTTATATATTTTTTGGAACCCGCTCAACTCCCTACAAACTGCTCAGGCTGACACGAAAAACAACAACAAAACTCAAAAAGTCAAGGAAAACTTTCTTTTTTCTCCCTGCTTTCGTGCATGCTTCTTCCCATCCAGCTTTATATATGTTTCTAGCAGCGAGACGTGAGCGAGTAGCACGGCAGGAGATAATTGTAACTAGACTTATATGATGATTAAAGAGTTTGGACGAAAAAACAGAATGCGAACTACAAACTTAATTTTCGACTTAATTCCCTCTGCAGCGCTGCCTTCTTTGCCTCGCCGAAAAAAAGTCATCATTAGGAATCTTCTCTCTGATGATATAATATGACGAAGGCGGCATGTATGTTATGTCGTATGGTATGTCATCATGATCATCATCGTTTCAGATTTTTTTGACGATATTACTTTTCTTTAATATCCCATCAAAAACTCGGCGAGCACGGTAATAATTTGACCAAATAACGGTCGTCTCGTCGTCGTTCGGATGTGATGAGATACAAAACATTGAATACATATTGTCTCCGCGTATCAAGTATCAACAAGCAATTACCAACATTAAACATGTCTCATGTCTCTCTCTCTCTCTCTCTCTTTTTAATACGACAAGTATATTTACAAAAAACATTCATAATAACGTTTAAAAAATGAAAGCACAGTCGTTAAGTATGTCTAATGGTAAGTATAGAAATTGTACTTAGGGCAATGAAAGGTATCGATATTATACAAAAAAAGCGATTTGTGTGTCTGTGTGCGTGGGAAGGAATACTTGAACCACTTCACACTACAATTCGCGGAACAACTATAAAAAGGTTCAAATTTTTAACGATGACTTGTTCCTATTTGGATGGTTTTGATAAACACCATTACTATTATTACTATATTACTACCACTACTATACTAACTGTTTAAAAAATCCCAGCCTTGTAGTGACACCACTTATTATTCTGCGATCCATAACAAACGAGTACCAATGAACAAGGCGAGGACGCGACGACGATGATGATAGTGATGATGATGAGCATGTTGAAGACAGGGAAATCTAACATTTTATTTCCATTTTTCTCTGTTCGCTGAATGGTGAAAAATTGACGAAGGAATGAGGATAAAAACATGACGAAGGAGAAAGAGGGAAAGATATGGTCTTTTTCTTTGTGTTTGCGTCGCTGTCTTTCTATGGATGTTTGTGTGTGTGTGTGTGTGTGCTCATGGTTTTTATTTGCAGATGCAAGTATTACTTTTACGACTTTTTCCATAAATTGTTGAATATGACAGTTCGAATTACGTTTAACAACCACATCCAATTTTACGACCTATCTGTGGCTCATAAATGGCAGAACTGTTTGTGCCTGTGTGTGTGAGAGAGAGAGAAAGAGGGGGGGGGGGTCACTAGCTTACCAGTACGACCAAGCTTTATTACAATCTTACAGTACGCACATACACATGCACATCAACAATATTTCACAGTTGTCTGATTTAAGAAAATAAACGCCACAGGAGAGACGACAGATGAGGATGGTGATGATGGCATAAAACCGTGGACGTCGGTTATGTGATTAAGTTGGCAAAAAAGAAAAGACCATTGAGGACATTTTTAGTTGTTGTTTCAAAAGCGTATCGGTGTGAGGAAGACCAGTCGTCGTTCATTATTACATTTGGCAAAAAAAAACTAGTCGTTCGCTGTATGAAGCAGCGGCTGTCAATATAAGAGACGACGACGAAGACGAGAAATATTATGCATTGCATGAAGGTAATTTGATACCAGCAAGATTAACAGAGCGTTTCTCTACCAGTCCTAGGGCAGAATTTTTTAAAATGTCAATGATGCTGCTGTCTGTCTACATATTGGGAAAAAGTTTAATATTTATAAAGCCGTTTAAAATTTTAAATCTGAAAGTTAATTCATGATCAAGTTGACATTGTAAGGCCAACCAGAGAACTTGTTTTTCATCCTCTCTGGCAAGAGAGCCAACTATAACTACTAACCGTTTGTAACTTGGATTTGTCATGGTCATTGGGTTTATTATCGTCAGCATTAAAGTTTCAGTCTGAAATTAAATTGATTAAATACATCCGAAAGTGGAGTGCACTATCAATCAACTACAGCAGGCTTTTCCTGTGGTAATGGCGCTGTTTTAATTTGGACTTTGATCATGACTAAACACGACTTTCCTCTAAAAAAAATTCCCATCATGTCAGGAGTAAAGCCCAGTTCGAATGGACGTGACACAAGTAGAACTACTGGATGTATTATTGATTCCCAGGGAGTTTCGTGTACGGATGAAGAGACGTGTTTCGTATTCCATTATTATAGCGATGTTGCTATGACGATAAAGCCTGAAAATGGCGATGGATGACATACACAAACCGACATGATCACTCTACCTTAATATCTCACTATTTAAGCCAAAAAATATGTATGACAGGTTCCACACAGCAACGACCATCCCTCCACAAGGAAAAAATCAATAAACATTTGTTCAGTTAGCAGTATTTTTGTGTGTCCCTATTTTTTTATTCTAGAGTGAAGTTAAATAGAGTTTAAGGTAGTCACATGCAATCAACCATATGTGAGCGCTGTGAACTTTTTTTTGCAGACAGGCTACCACTTTCGGTGCTCATTCGAATCTTGTTGCTGTCTCAAAACACAGCAGTACAGATTGAAAATGGAGAAAACCAGTAGAAACAAGCTAAATGCATTAGCAAACGTGTAAGGTAGTGTCAGTAACAGCAGCAACAACAACAAAAGGAACAACTACAATTTTTTTGCATTTTAACCACCACCGACCACGCTGGAAGGAACACAAATGTTTTCGAGGGCGCGTACTGAACAGAGCGTTTAAGACCATGAGTACTTGTACAAATAAAATTTACCTCCGTACTTGCACACAGATGCTGCGACAAAAAGAATATATATGTGTGTCGTATTCACAATAACACGTAGAACGGAGTCTATTTACAAAATTGGCAGTATTTACTTTTTACTACTTGCGATCATTTCGTTCCTTCCACCATTGTTCCCACTGCTGGGTTTTTTATGGAATGGAGGAGAGAACCGGATGCAGAAAAGGAGAAAAGAATTACAAAGATCCCACGTTCCACCGCCTGCCTCATTGTCAATATGGAATAAAGGGTTTTGCGAGCACTCCACTGGCTGTAAAGGGATTTACCCACGCAACATTGTATAATAGGATGGGGGGAAATTGGAAACAGTCTAGAAAACTGTGAGCACTGCGGAAAAAATAAGATTGCTGGGAGGAAACAAGTTGTCATCATCGAAAAAATTGTTAACATAGCATTTTTACCACGTCAGCAAAATTGATACTTCAACCAGTTCAACCCTGGTGTAGCACCTAATTAGTTTGCTGGGAGAGGTGGTGAGTGCCATGTCATCGGTGGGTGTTCAATTTGTTTGACTTGTTCCTGTTGGGATGACAAGTGAGCACTCAATACAATAATAGATATGTAAGCTGTGAATGTACAGATGTCTATATATAAGAAAGAAAGAAAATCAAATAAACAAATTGAATAACTCAGCTCTTCATGGAAAATGGAATTACCAAAGAAATGGCTCGAAAAGGAAATAAGTGGCTGTTTTCCAAAGCTGTCAATAGGAAGAATTACTCACGGTAAATGCTCCTGTGCGTGTGTAGGCGCACCATTGCCATTATTACGCAGATGAAAGATATTTCATCTAAGAAATGATTTTAGCGTGTTTGTCTGTCTGTCCGTCCGTCATCCCTCTACAGGCCAGACGCTTTAGTCGATTTGGTTCAAATTTGGCACACAGGTGCCTTAGGGTAGTGGCATCTCTGGGATACAATTTGAGCAAATTGGTCAACCCCCAGGGGGTCAAAAATTAAACTTTATTCATATTAGCTCAAATTTTGTATAGCGATACCAGGTCAACTGACAAGTAAAAATATCAATTCTTTATCAATTCCAATCAGCTTACATCAATACAACCATTTTCATCTGCGTCTCTATAGCTGCAATGAAGCCGGTTTATTAAGGATCCTTTAGATCCTTTATTAGATGATCAAACAAACTCAGCATCGACAAGCACGCTTTGCTTCCTTTACAGCAATACAAACAAACATATGTTCATTTTCCATGTACACGTATTCTGGATGACACGACACTGGATTTCAAAGGGAGGAGAAAGTGAAAAAGAGAGCAACCTGCTTAGATCACTGAGCGTTCACAACTGGATTCTAAAATTCTTTGGATCACAGTTTCAATCTTTGCACAACCAAAACAAGACTTTTCATTTAACGGCAGTTTACACACTGGGAATCAAAGCTGTTTTTGATCTTTTCTCGTTGCCCATTCCCATGACACGTAATCAAGCACATCCTTTCTTTCTTTTCATTTGGTGTTGACGGGAAAATGGGAATATTTACTGGTGGTGTAACTGGAGAATTAATGGAAAAAACTGCTTGGGGTGAAAAAAAAAACACTCCGGCGGAACTTGTTCAAACCAGTTGACTTAAATATTTACAACTAGTGGTAGCGCTGTTAGAGCAAATTGGAGTATGAAATAACAAGTTTATTTAATTTATTTATATAAATTGCTAATCAAATTAGTGCCCACGAAAGTTTATATAACCCTTTTGTTTACGCTTTCATTGTAAGTAATCATAATCATTCAAAGTAGTATCGTGTGGTAACGTTCATGTTTCGTGGAAACAGGGAGGTTACCCCTGCTAATATTATTGTAACTTATAACTGATCTATTTAGTAATACTCTTTCCGTATCAAACACAACGGATTTACGTTCCTTGTCTACAAACTTTAAAAAACGCCATAAAATGCTAAAATGTCGTCATGTACTGATGTCATGTCATAACAGGATTTTGCTTCTTCTACATTCCAAAGCTACTTTTGTAATGATTATCGTCAGCAGCAGCCAATGAATTACGTACACAAAAAAACACAAAGAAGGGTCCCGCCTTTTGATGTGAGGCTTCCCGAATTTATTCATTCATTCATCCATTTCCATTCCTTCCTTTCAGTTCGAAACAAGCTCAATTTCCAGAGTTGTGTTGCTCCAACCACAAAAACACGTTTCCAAGAATCCTATGAAAAGCTGGGATTGCTTTAACAATCGGAAGGAGACAGTGGAAGCATCAAACGCTGAAATTTATTTTGAGTCGTCGTTCTTATAATAATAATAATTATTATCACTCTTAACATATGAATAACAAGTCACTATTGACTATACAGCATATACATTTTCTTGATATGTAATCGTCTAACGACTACTCCTACTCTTTTGTACATTGCTCTCCTCTCGACACTAAACAGGCTTAATGGAACACATAACTACTACTTGTGCTTCTACTGCCTTTTGGAAACAGAACCAACCAACGAACCAACTAACAATGCTACCATATTAGATAGCTTTTCCAAAAAAATATTCCATTGACAGCCACTAACGTCAAACATTGTTCTAATCTCCGCTCTCAATTATATTATGGGGGATAAGGATGAATTCTTACAAGTGCTGTCGTGCCAATTAATATTTTTTTAGTTGAAGAGCCCAAAAGATTCATGCTAACCATACCACCGTCCAGGCACGCACCACATTTACATTTAATCCTTTCTCTGCAAAAAGATGACTTATCAGTGCTGCTGCTGCTGTTGGTAGAATAGAATAAAACTTTATTAACGTGTTTATAGGCGAGGCATTCGTCATTTGATGGTGGTGGTGGCCGTGGTGCACATGTACAGTTGTATGTGCCATGTAAATACCAATGCAGACAGACAATTCCCGACAAGTGGCAAACTCGTTGCTATTCCTGACTGCAATAGCACAAGTACAACTGCAAGAAATTGCATGCAAAAATACGATACTGCTATGGACACCTTTTACGAATGTAGATCGATCAAGTCTAAAATGTAGGTAATGCAAACTTTCTGCAGCAGCAGACACCAAGCCGCTTTCTTTTCTTGTAGGAAAACTTCCAGGAAGACTTCAACTCAATTCAGCTGTGTACCACTTCTGCTGTCTGTACAAATAGACAGGCACTTAGTAGACGATGCATGAGTCTCCTATTACCCATCATCACCACCAGACCACCACCACATCAGCATCAATCTCTTCTTTTTGCGTCATCCCCGGCTGCATATGTAAATTTGAGTAGTAGGTACACCATTCCAATGGCAATGGTTACCGGGTGAATGTATTGCAAAATTGGCTAGCCTAATTGAAATATTACATTTTAGTGGGGTAGGTATGCGCAAAGTTGGTTTATAATGTGTGCACAAGTTATTACATAAATATGTATGCAGTACCGTTACTGTTTAATGTTGTTGGCGTGGTTTTTTTCTATTTTGTAGTCACCACCACCACACCACCATCCTTTGCCACTACCTCGTACCTATTTTCACAGCGGCTAGCTACTGGTTACGGTTTTTCTTTCAGAGTGCAAAGGCAATCGTTGTGCATACAAATTGCGTTACTCATCGCATCATGTTTTACTTAATTATGGCATTCTTCAAGTTTTCGCTCCCCCCTCTCTCTCTTTCACTCCACAGCAATCACTCATCAACTTTCTTTGTCCGCTTGCCGGTAGTACTTTTTCTTGTTGATATATTTAGTAACTTTTTTGTCTTGTTGGCACTTTTTTGAAACTGCGAAAGAAAACGAGAATATATGTTTACCGTCACCAGATTCAAACAAAAAATTGGTAGTGGTCGCTGCTGTGGTGTTGTTATACTTACATAATAACAATAATTTGTTCTTCCTTGATGTCCGTCATGGTTGTTGTTTAGGAAAGGCCTAAATAAGTATATGGACGAAATGGGCATGGGTATGGGCAACGAAATGACGGTTAGTCTTTTATCAGCAACATTACAATTTACTTGTCCTTTTACATCGCAATAATAATAAAGAAAACATTGTCGTCATAGTCGTCAAATGGTAGCAGTGTATGTGTATCTCTCTCTCTCTCTCTGTGCAAACAAACAACAAAAGTCTCATTTCTTTCACAGGGCAAAGCTGTATTTTATAGGGAAACGGTGAGAGCAAAAGAGGATGATGTTTATTTTGCGAATAAGTAAGTGAAGAGCGACAGCAGTCAACAGCAGAGCAAATGCAGCGATATCATAAATGGTGGTGGTGGCAGAGGTAATAGTCTAGAGAGTCAACAGAGAGAGAGAGAGAGAGAGAGAGTTGTGGTGGTAGAGAAGAGAATGAGTCGCAGACAGACTATAGGTCTTTTTTTCAGGTTTTGCCAGTCTTTGCATAATTTTTATTTGCATAAAAAAATTTCAAACAGGACGGTACTCGCACTGCCAACTAACTGCCAATGACCTCTCCACGTTTTTGGAGTTATGACAAATTCATCATCATTCTACACAATCGTTTATGGACTTTTATACCAAGTTTGGGAATGTTTTATTTTGCAACAGCAACAGCAAACCAACAATAACAACAACAAAAACGACGACAAAGGCATGCACTCCACTCCGAGACTCTCCTCTCATTCTTATATTTCTGCACCTCAAAAAACGGCTTTGCTGGCAAAAAGAGAGAAAAGAAAGATTATTGGCTTAAATGAAGCAGAGCAGCGCTGCAGAGAGCGGACATTACTTGAAAATGGCGAGAACGATTTGATGAGGATACATATGTATTTATCGTTTTTTTGCTCGTTTTTTAGAGCACACAAATATTACCATTTTTCTTTCTAGAGAGTGTGTAGATGTGAAAAGGGACTTTGAAATTTGAATAGGTAGGTGTACATATTTTGGTTTCCATTCTGGAGGGTGGAGGAAAAAGGATGCATGCTGCAGTAAGAATAAAAATGCAGACATTTGTACACATTACGCCCTTTTTAGTGTGGCTTGTTATCCATTTTGTTGTTTGTTATCAAATACTTATTTATTATTGCCTAAAATTATTTTTTGGAAAATAGTTTTGCAGTTGGGATGGTTTTTGAAAAAGATGTGAAAAATTTGTGCGATATTGTGGCTATGCTGCTTTCATCTATTACACAAGAACCCATTAAATTTTGATAGCTGGTTCCCTGCTGAGGTTACGATCCCACCAGAGAGAGAGAGAGAGAGAAGAGCAACTTTCTTGAATTTGTTTTTGGAGCAAACAAATATGTGTTAACACGCTGGATATTAAGAAAACGCGCGTGTGTGTGCATGTATTTCCTTATGATGAGCAATGTTTTGCTTCCTTCTTATTTTCCGTGTTTCCTTATTTCCCTCCTCTCCCCATTTATAAATACAACTTCTGGTGCACGACCTGTTTTAAAATAACTTTGATACGTACAAACGTAGAAATCAAAATCAGCAATCGGTACTGCAAAAACTTGTTATTTCTGGGTAAATGGAACAAAAATGAAGGAAGTAAATTTTCCACATATCACCATAGAAATATTTCCGCTTGTACTAGAAATGGCCAAAAGGGGACGTAAAACTGTATAACCATGTAGATAGGTAGGTACAGCAGCGAACTCATTTTCCTTCTTGTAGAAAACGTCGTCACGAGGTTACTTACTGGTGCGTTGAAACTATTTCTCAGCAAAAAAAATACACGTGTGCTGTGTGTATGCACACGAGCATATCTCATTTTAATGGCTTCACCGAATACTACTGTGCAGTAAATGATAACGGCAAACAGGGGAAAAAAGAAATCTATTACTTATTTGAAAAAGTCAACAATTTAAACTATTTTTATCAGTTTTAGTTATCATTCCAACCCACGATGACCTTTTTTTATTCGAGGTTAGTCACCATCACCACCAACACGAGTCAGAGTCAGCAACATACAATAATATTCAACATTCGTCCGCTCGATGAAACTTCACCGTCAACATCACCCTCGCCAGATCATCATCAAACGCCCAACGCAAATCTGAAATGACGACAACGGCATGTGCAGAAAAAGCACGGTTTTGCACAAAGAGAGAGAGAGAGAGAGAGAAAAAAAAAGACTGTGAGCGAAACAGATAAATTGTTAAGTACCGCCGTCGTTAAAATATTGTCAGTCGTCACTCTCTCTCTCTCTCTCACTCTCATTTCGGGAACAAAAAAGCGCACTTTTTTGTATAACAAAGTCGTTAAAAATGTTGAGTACGGCCAAGACGACAGGGTATTTCTCTTCACTCCACCGAAAGGAATGCTGCTGAGTGTAAGTATGTGTTTGTTTGTACTTCATCTTATCAATCAATTCTCGTCTTATCAATCTACACCTACCGCCATGTCATCTCAACAAAATATTTTTTTAAAGCTCTTGTCGTTCATATCAAAGACAAGCTACAACTTTTCCACTTTAAGTTTCGGTTTCTTGCTTTACGTCAGAGACTTTTTTTAATCGCTCTTTTGTGCCCGACTGTGACAACGACAACATATGTATAACAACAGCGTTTGGGGTGGATGCAATATACTCAAAGCCTTGAAACAACGACCGTGATTGGAAAAAAATTCTTGCTTCCATACCGTCTCGTTTTAACGTTTGATTCTCGCATAATTTTTCACATTGTCATCCTCCATCTCCTCCTCAATACT
>JAHZNB010005077.1:0-12475 GCA_027744295.1 Callyntrura guangdongensis
AAAATGAAGCAAAATTTCTATTTTACATTTAATTCCTGTTTCATAATGCATGGACTTGAAAACTAAAAGCACTAGTCCAGTCAGATACTCGGTGGAACTTCCTGTGTGTTGGTACGTACGGTAAAATAAAAGTGGCCGTGGTTTGTTTCTTAGGTGAATACCACTGTCTCTGTACTTGAAGTTTCTAAGCTAACCCAAAACAAAGTCTCGCCATTGTGATTATTTTCTACAAATATTTCATTTGCCAACTATTAAAATCTTCTCTTTCATCACTTTTTCAGCAGGATTATTGATTGTCCGTTAATTCAAGTAATTTTCTCGTAATTGTGCTACTGAACTGAAGTGGACGCAACTTGTCGACAGTAAGAGACCTTATTACTTTCACTACGTTTCACAACAAAGGTAACCAACAAAAGGGGGAAGTCGGGAAAATGGTATTTAAGCTTTCCCGTAATTAATTGATAGGTAATGTCAGTCACTAGGAAATGAACCTATCAATCGATAACATCATAAGCTTTCTCCCCAAATCGTTGAGTTTTTCGACTGCGACCTGTATCCTCTCTACTAAATACAGTCATAGACACATTTCCGTTAGAAATTAAGGAAAGTGCAATTTCTGCTTACGTTCATATGTACCACTTATTTAAAAAGTGTTCAAACTAGTAACAATAGCGTATAGCAGTATATCATCCAACTGATGATGAGGTCTGCACAACATGAAAGAGAAGCCGGAAAATGAATAGGTAGTCATTTTCCTTCAATCTATCCCCATCCCCGTAATCGTCAGCTAACAAAAACCAACAGGACTGCTACACATGTGTGTTGATGAGAGGGGAAAACAATAAAAATAAGTCTGTTAACATTTTTATGACGTACTATTCAGACCTTTTTCCTGCTATTAATTACACAAAGGACTTTTCCTCGTTCTACAGTCATAAAATGGGTGTATCTTATCTGCACGTCTCTTCACGTAATCATCGATGATATCAACACCATCGTAGCTCTTAGGCTGTGAAAATAAGTTTTGTTGGGAAGGCAATGCAACGATATACCAATACCACGAGTAAATGGGAGTTGTATAGAAACGGTATGAAAACAATACTTTCCCATCACAGTAATAGCGTTTTATATAACGAGTTATACGTGTAACTGAAGCCAAAGAAAGAGGGTTGTGTTGATCGAGCTATCAATTTTCTGATGAATGACATCATTGAATAGTAAAGTACGCACTCGGTGAATATTTTAACACTGTTTACTCCTTTCTTCGTACCCAATGGTAAATAAATGGATTCCATTTACGAAATGGAAAAAAGACTACGACATGTGGACTGCTCCACTGATTATTTTGCATGCTTTACTGTCTGAAAGTTAAACGAATTTGATGAATTATAACTTTCAAATGCCAAAACATGGTGAGGGAAATGGGATTTTTTATGCGTACACTGTGCAAATAGAATTTTGGAAAGTGAAAACTTTTAAACCAGTTAAATATGCAACTTATCAATAAATAACTCTCAATACTTCAGTACCAGGTCAACTGTGTTGTGGCTGAATGAAATAATGCATTACCAAGAGCGAAAGTTTGCAGCGCTCACTACTGATGCTAAAAAATTACATTTTTAGAAGTTGCGTCAGATAGAAACCATACAACGTATGAAGAAAAGCTCCCTGTGGGGAAACTCGAGAAAAATAAAATGTACGACGACGAGTCAAGCAAAAAGACAACGTATGAAGAAAAGCTCCCTGTGGGGAAACTCGAGAAAAATAAAATGTACGACGACAAGTCAAGCAAAAGAAACCGTAAACTGTGTTACCTTATTATTGTGTGAAATAAATAGAGTCGCACACAAACATCGCCCTTTCCGTCTCTGCTAGGTGGATGCACTATAACACGGGTGGTGGTGCTAGGTTGCATGGCTATAGGATAAACACATTTATATGTTACACGCACGGTAAAATAGCGACAAAGGCGGTATATTTATTCACAAGAACTCCTTTGTCGACACGTTTTGTAATCCCATCAGAGAAAGAGAGAGAGAAAGAGGAGAGGGAGCCCACAAGAGAACGAAGAAGACAGAGACGCTGTAAAATACTGGGTTTGTAATACGTTGCCTTAAGTTAAAGTAAATAGATGGTAAAGGGAAAATTTGAACCCGAAAATGTGGCAACGACAAAATCCACGAGGAAAACATGAAGCAAAAGAAAGAAAGAAGAATTCCCAATATATAAAAATAATCCTTCCATCGTTCTCCTATCCTCAGCAGCAGGAGCATCACTACCACCGTAATATCTTTCTTCGTTTCCCGTATATTTTTCAGAATATTTTTTTTCAGTTCCCTGGGTGTAGTAATATTGCTTTACCAGTAATGGTGTTGGTGGACGTGGACGACTGACTCTGTATGTATGTAAGTGTCTGGAACTGTGGACAGGAATAGT
This sequence comes from Callyntrura guangdongensis, assembly GCA_027744295.1. Taxonomy (NCBI): domain Eukaryota; kingdom Metazoa; phylum Arthropoda; class Collembola; order Entomobryomorpha; family Paronellidae; genus Callyntrura; species Callyntrura guangdongensis. The sequence goes on from JAHZNB010005077.1 coordinate 2,437, forward strand.
TCACTGGGATGAGCAGTTTATATCTCTTTTTCTCTCAGGCAAGAAAAAAAGATATACGAGGCCTAGGTGGTGGTAGGGGGAGATGGACCAAGCGGAAAAGAGAAAGTGTTTGAAGACGGCTCACCATGAGCTTCCGTCCACATCCGATCCAGATTCAATTGAACTTAGTCTTGCTTTTCCACTGCTTTCACTGTTTTGCAACTGGCGGGGGATGATGAGTACGATAGGAATGATGATGGCATTCATGTATGTCCATGTATACTTGCTATTTAAGTAAAAACATACATCTTGTGAGAGGAAAGTTGTGGCTCAAGTCATACTGTTCATAGTTCATACTAGTATGGTGATTATAGGTATGTGTGTCTGTGCTACTGGTATATCACAACTGTCCGCCTCTCCAGCCCTTATGAATGGTCTGTTCGTGGTAATACCATCGGTAGTTCCGCTTCTGTGGATACTGTTACTTTGCTTTTCTCTTTTGATTTTTTTGCTTACTGCTCCCTCTGGCCATTTAATATGATTTGGAAAAGTGTATAATATTATTTGAGTTGAGTATAATTTTTTCGAGATCACTTCAACTCTCGAACTTTGCTCTGCTCCGAGTTACTGAACTAATAACCTCGCAGTCACCCATCCAGTAAAAAATGGAAAAGGAAAAGATAACTACGACCACCACTACTGTCACCATCTATGCTACACACCATCACCACGGCCAGTTTCAGTAGTAGTAATATTATCATCGGCATCATCGGAATTGAATGGCCTAAGAAAAAAATGTCATTGTGTAGAAGCGGGAATGCGTATACCTAAGAGACACCAGTTTTTGTCGGAGTAGAGTATTAAACAAAAATTCAGCATGGATAAGTGAAACGGATTGCCCCATGAACACTTTCTCCCATTTCCAGGGGAAGTTCTCAAGCCCACAAGTCCTCTAGAGCCCACACTTGACTCTCACCTTGTCCAAAAAAGGAAAATCGCATTTCTGATAATGCCCGTAAAAGCATTGCTGTTGCAAACGCGTGCACACACACAAACACACCACACCTATATTTAAAAATATGGAGTGATGTTCATCGATATTTTGTTTGCTTTCTTGAAATATGTATAAAACGGAGAAACACACCACACACATCACCAACAAAAGTTGTTAAGGAACGATCAAGATGCTGTTACTTGTGTGCTGGTTGTAGAAACAAGCGTTGTACAAAAACGAGTGAGTTTTCTAGTTGAATGGAAGTAGCAGACATTACAATTTCTAAAACGTGAAACTGTTGAAACCTTAATCCGACAAGAGAAAATGAATAGCAGAGAGATAGGTAGTAAGTAGTTCTTCTTGCAGTGAATCTGAAAGCTTTGATGCTATATAGCCATCAGCACACTCGCACTAAGAGTAAAAGATTAGCTTTCCGATTGCCGGCAGCAAAGAGCAGACGCTCTTTTAAACAAAAAACAGGCAGAGAGCGCACAAGTGAGAGAGAAGAGAGAGAGAGGGACGGAAAACTTTCCATTCGTTCTTTTCTTCTCTAACTGCGTTTTATGTGCACTTGATATGGCAAAAAGAATACTTCCCTCCTTTTGTAAACACGGTTGCTCTTACTGATGATGCTGGTAACGACGACGATGATGATAATCATCATTTGCCTGACGAAATATTCTATTATTCTCTTCTCTCGCAGCTACTTTCTATCTCTCATCAACACTGTTGAAAGTACTCCTGAAAATGAGCGTTATTGCACCATAGCTACTAACAGACTTGCTTGCTGCCGCTGCCTTCAACACCACAGATATCTCTGAAATTCTTTTAAAAACTAGACAAATGACTTGAATTGTCGACAATCTGTGAAGACACGGGTTTCGGTTTACGCTTTACATTTTCAACGGAAATATACCGTCGGTGGCAGAGTAAGTAAGTTATAAAAATTACTAAACACATTATATAGTCCACTGCCAACTGTTCCTCGTCATTTTTCCGTTTGCTTTAAAACCGGTCGAGTGAATAGCTGTAATTTTAGATTTTTGGATGTATTGGGTAAACTGTTCAGTGAAACATTGTAGCTGATGGTGAAACGATGATGACTTTACTCGGTTTTATGAAGAAAGACCGGAAAAAGGGAAGTTGTGGTAAAGAAACTTCCTATATAATATGACGACTATGATGATAAACTATGTTGGTTCTTTGCTACGTGTGATAGAAGCTGTAGTAGTTGTATCCGTGATGATGATGTACTTGACTGATAACGTAAACCAAGCACGCTGTACGACCTACATGTTTGCTTGTTCATACTTTTTACCAAAAAATACCTTCTCGCACGTAAATAGTCCATGTTAAAATGGTTACGAAATGAGAATTTAAATTTTGCTGATGTCATACATACTTTTCACTATTAATCCGACATTTTTGCCGTTTGAGTTGTGTTTCATACATACAATGTTGCAGACAACTGTGTAAAAGGAATATCATGTTTTTTTTCTTCTTTTATAGAGTCACCCACCTCTGTCACCACACAGTTGTATTCGTATGTTTAGGTTTTCCCCATCCAGTTTTCTGCCTTCTTTAAAATAATGCTATATAAACTTGTTTTTCGAATAGTTATTGCTCTCATGTATATGATATATATTAATTTATGTACGATTTTAATGCCTAGTTAGTAATCACGATTCGGAGGGAGGCAAGATACAGATACTTACACGAAACGACTAAATCCAAAAATATCCCTGCTTTACTACATTTTTTCAGATCTGTAGAATGACGAGACAAGCTGGGTGAAAAAATGACAGACACGCCAGCTAAAATTGTACGTGCCCAAAAAAAGAACGGGAAATGATATGGGGTTTTGGCAAATAAATAAGAAACGTTAAAACGTTTGAAGACACAACATCTTTTATGGCTATGATTTATCGATTGTTGATACATTTATGACCGAATGTAGGGGTACGAGGGATACGTATTCGATACGAATACATATCCGTGTAATGAGTAGCAGTAGCAGTAGAAATTGTAGTAGCCGTAATCATGCTGGAATGATTAAACGAAAAAAATGTATTGCAGTTAGGCAGAATAAAAAAAGTATAAAAAATGCAACGTAAACTGTACCTGACTACTGATACAGTTTCCCCAACTATGTAAAAGACTGCCCTCCCAAATACGAGTATATACTAGAGTGGAAAATTCAAAAAAATAGAAATACACAAAGATGTACACACGTATATTGCATGTCTGATATAATCTGTTGATGGTAATGATGGTTATGAGGGCAATGACAAAGTTAATTTCTAACTAAACCCAGTGAGTAATCATTTCTCATGTTATTATTTCAACGAAGTAGCATGGTATAGCCGACTCTAGTATACATACATACATACATACATATATGGTGTCCTTGTATACAGATAAACGAAATGTGCCTCCTGTTTTCCTTACACGTTTTTCTTCTAGTAACCCTTTTACACGACTACTCCGCCTTGTAAAAGCATTCCCAAATATATTATGTACCACTATCTGATTTTGAGTGGTTTGCATCAGATACAGTTTCAATGTTGTTCCAGCACAACCCAGTATAGTATCGAGAGTATCCAAAGTCGCTTTCGCAAAAACTTTCGTATGACAGTAGTATTTTTTTTCTGTGTGAATGTTTTTATCAGGAAAAAATATATTGGTATGTCTATCTCAATTTATCTATCTGTGTACATGCATGGATGAACAGTTGCTATCTAGAAGGTGCTCGTAAAGAACATAACTACTATCTCTACATGAATATTATCTTGTTCTTTCCAACTTTCAAAACAAATCAGGTTACCAACCATATTTTTACAACTATGGATATGAATGTAGGCATGTCTAGTAATTCACTATATCTGTAGTTATCCATCTGTTATCATACACAAGTTATTATTTTTCCTTTTTTTAGGGTTTTCCGTGTTTTCCCTGCCTTTTCTAACCAACAACTTTGATCTTACTTCCCATTCCAAAATTTCCCTGGTTTAGCTACTGGGTTTGTTATACCTTCACACATATCACCGAGAACAGAGTAAAATAAAAGTTTCTGGTTTCTCACCAGAACTACCGTATATTTTGAGTCTATGAGAAAAAATCGTACCAGAGAAGAGATGAAGAGAGTTTATCCTGTAGCTTGTAGATTTACTACGCTCAACGCTCATGCACAGCCGACCTCTCCACTTTAATGTCGGCGCAAAAACGGAGTAAAAGTACTAAGTTTTTTAGTGTGGATATTTTTGTACCAAGGGACTAGTTGCAAAATATTATGGTGATGGTGTTAGCTCCTCTCTGATACTGATGGACAGACACGCATATTACTATTACACAGATCTTATCCAAGCATTACAGTAAAAATATAAGGTTTGCAAGCACAGAGTTACTTATATTATTACTCTATGTTTGCAAGAGTCCATATACGTACGTGTAGTGTTTATGTTATCAGAAACCAATATATAATGGTGTGATATATGATACATATCATCATTTATCCGATATGAAAGCACTAGATCTAGGTGGCAACATGCATACCCTATTTTGACAGTGGAAAATTATAGTGTTTTTATAGAAATGCTGTTGGGCGGAGTGAATAAAAAAGAGCAAAATAGCTACTAAATGCTACTGTTATGGATAATGTTATTCAGAGCTGCTTTGCTCTCTGATCCCTTTTCCTATTTCAATGCACGTAAAAAACTTAAAAGTTTGTATTGTTATTACTATTATTCTACTGGAATATAGGGTAAAAAGGAACGCATGCGTTTATCGGATTACGTGAAAGGCTTAAATTTCATAAGAAGATTATTTTCTACAAAATACCCACCGAGGCATTTCCCGTATTGCCAGTGACGCTTGAGAATTTAATGGGGAAAATATGTAGTGATCGTGGTGAAGGGAAGCAAAAAGGATTTTTAGTGAACTACATAATATTTTGATTATTTCGTTACCTTACCCGCCCTTTAAGACTGTAGCTCGTCATCTATTACCTTGCATTTACAGAGGGGACGCTACTTGTAACTGTATGGGTGAATGGTTATAGTTATTATCAGAGGGTACAACTTATATATACGAGTAAATGGTGCGTGATTTTGTAAAACACAAGATACACGCGCTCCATGTTCGAGAGACTATCAAAGTATCTGATAAGTATCATAATATACCAAAATTTTGCAAGAATGCATTAAAATAGAAGCCGGAGGGCACATACTCCAAATGAAATGGATGGGATTTATGGGAGGAATAAAGGGATTTTCCATATAATTAGCATCAAAGTACCGAGTGCTAACAGAAAGGTGAACGTAAGAGTCCTTTTGGGGAAAGTGGCCATTATATTTCTAAGTTGAAACGTGCGCAAAGCATTTCTGATGATGCGATTGATACTCTATAATCGTCTGCTTTCTCTCATTGTCAGACAAGTTGTGAAAGCGGGTATGAACTTGAGAACGTGTATTTAAAAACAAAAATTCTCCTTCTATCTCTCTCTTCTGATACTTCATACTCATTCAGTAGTGTTCATAGTCGTGCAACCGTATCAAAAACTATATAAGTTTAATAAATTTTCAAATAGATACATCCGATTTTACCCAATTCTTTACCTTATGCTAGGCTCCCGTGTTTTGTCTGGAAGGAAAAAGAAAACAACTTCCATATATGAAAGGTAGTGTGGTATAAGCCCATTGTGAATATGGCCGATAAGACTACAGTTTCACAGATTCTTTAAAGTCCTTTTAAAACAAGGAGCATTAAATAAAATTATTAAGAAGGTAAAAGTTTTCTAATAAACTATTGAACCAAGAAGTCATAAGCTCTTTGTCAGCATATATTATTTTTGCTACAGAAATAATTGGTACATAGTTTCCGTACTATAACTAAAATGAAATTACTTAATGAGGTGATACAAAACATATAACTGGAATATTAACTTAACTGCATTATGAAAAAAATAAAAAACCAATTTGTGGTAATCAAGGATTTTAAACTCAAATACACCAACACCATAACGATAGATATGAACCAGTAATTACAGGCACACATCTATAGTTATGGTGTATTTGAGTTTTAAAACCATTTGGTGGTAATAAGTAAATGTACATTCTTAGTACATGGCAGTAAAGGATAAAAATTCAAAAGAAATAGTAATAGTGATTAGATGTGTCAGCCAAATTCTGGGTCGGCGACCAAACCACATTTATTGTCGCGACAAAAAATCTCTATCATACATATTATTTATTATATTGAACTGATAAAACTTGTATCTCTTTATATAACCGCCGAACGCTACTTTGCAGTACCTATGACTGAGCTGTCCTGTGCTGTTTCCTTCAATCAGTAAACTTATTTTTCTTGTCAGAGAATAACAAGTCAAGTGTCATCAAGAATCTAACACTGTGTCACTCTTCGCCTACATAAAAAAAACTATCCTGACATACATAGATGAACGAGGTATATTGCCAGTCGTGACTGTTTGGCTATGAACTTGTCAAAAATAAGGAAAACGGAGGAAAAAGGAAAATTTAATTTTGCATCATTGGATTTCTTCAAGAATATTATGAGACTTCCAACGGGAATAAAGACGAGAGCTGATGTGATACTTTGAGTTGGGGTGCTGGCCGCTCAGCTTCTTTTGTGCAGGTTATTTTTTATTTTCAAGAAAGAATGTAACATACACACAAGTGTACCTGCTCGGCATTAAAAGTATAGCAAAGAACAGTCTATCCACTACACCAACTACTCTCCCCTAGAAAAAAAATCATCACAATTCATCGCACCACATACCACCACCACCACAAGGTGAAACGTATTTTTCTCTCTCCCTTTCACACACAAACTCTTGAAAGAGATATATCATATATTGCAATAATATGCTGTAATGATGTAGACAGAAAAAGTACTCCGCAGATGCCCAGCTTCTTTTGTGAATGTGATTGCCGAAGTGGAAGACCCCATATCCGGCTGCTTATTGCTGTACTATCCATACTAGGATATTCTTCACTTTAGCATGGTCGTCCAACGTTACTATAATTCTGTTTGAAGGTGGCACTCTTGATAGTTTGGTAGCAAGTGATGCAGCAAAAATATAATGGGGTGGCAAGAAAAAAGGGTGTGCATTTCGTTTCTGTATCGCTAAAGGGTATTTGATTATTAACACACGCACGGAGAAATGAGGAGCTGTTCCTGTTGTTCATGTCGTCAAGAACAATGCTGTTTTCTCCTACCAGCATCACAATTTCAACATCGTTATGATCAGTTGGGTTAAGCAAAGTTCTTCCTGAAATTACAAAAAAAATAAAAAAAAGTATTTGGAATCAAACAGGAACCGAGGAACCCCTCTCTTTATGGTAGTCAGATAGCCAGCGTGTGATGACGACGATGATAATGGGATGCATCACATGTTTTACAATCGAACGGCGGTTCTTTTTCGCTGGCAGACTATCTATTGCCCCTTTTAGTTTGGAGTATCTTTGTGTACGCGGTGTGGAAGAACTTATTCCAAAGAAGGAGAAAAAGCAAAACACCTCCCATAAGCACACCGGCAGCGAATGCTTCTGCCCAAAATATCAAACAATTCTTTAAAATTGGCTTGTTTCGTTATTAGTATCCTTGTCACCCTCTTGATCCTCCTTCTACTTTCAAATTACTTGATTATGAGACCTGGGACAGCAAGTGTATTTCAAGATGGCACGCAACATTGCTTCCGCTTCCAACTTTTTTACGTTTACTATGTGGCTTGGATATGGATAAAACTACCACACAACCGTGGTGTTGCCATCAACAACTTGTCAGATGATTTTTACCACATACCAAAATGCAATATTACGAGAGCCCACAAGACTGTGGAGGTGACAGCAAGTACGACAGAATATAAGCTAGCGCGTTTGCAGAAAACAATGAAAGTTGTTCACAACACTGCTTGCCAGCTAATGTCTTGAGAAAAGGGGAAGAAAAATGTGAAGCTAATAACTTTTCCCCTGGTGTTGTATTCTCACCTAACCATCCTTCATAACCTCCTTGTTGCTCTTACCACTACCACTACACTATCACGAGAATAATATTGAATGTAAACCGTGTTTTACAAGTCATTCGTGTGTGCGTATAATGGCGCTCTTTCTGGAAAGAGAAATTAGTTTTCTACGCCTGGTTGTTTCAAACAGTAGGATTCATTCATCGCTGTCATCAAGTGCGTCTTTCAACAAAAATAACTGATTCAGAAAGGATGAAAAAATTGTGAGAAATAGTTTGAAACATGTATTATTTATTCATATGATTCCATTTTGATAAACTTATACATATCATGTTATTTTTGCATTTTGCAATAACAGTGCTAACACGACACAATCTCCGAAACGGGAGGAATCAGTTTCAAATAATCTCTCGTGGATATTCCATTCATTTTTAGTTTAGAAAATTAACTAATTCATTGTCCATAATTTATTAAAGATGTTTTCTTATGTAAAAAATTATCCAAGTAAAACTATACTAAATTCAAGAATAATAAATGGTGTTATACTGTGGAATAAAAAATTGTAATTTGTCAAGATTTCGAAAAAAGTACACGATTGTTTATGTACGGGCTAATATTTGGGATACTGTCAAAGAAAAAACAGCTGGAAAGATCGTGCATATTTTTAAAAGTTGCATATAATTTTCGCCATATTCGCCAATCACCATGCATGAGCGGTACCGGTACCTTTTGCTTTATCTCTGCATAAGAACGTTATGAACTTGTACTTACCAAATTCACGTTTTTTCACGCTTATGTGAAACATGTTATGTTTGCATGAACGATTTTGAAGTATGTTTCCTCGAGGGCCCTAAGGGAATACGATTTTATAAATGACACCAATTCCCTTTTACAGGCGAGTTTATTGACGTCAACAAGTTTAGCGGCATTAGCACGCTAATGCTAAGCATGCATTTTGTATGCACAATGACAGAGTGGGTTGGTGTTTAGTGTTTTCACACAAATAAATAATTGTTACATCTACCAAACTTTAAACCTAGACTTGACGCAGGAAAAAATTCAATTCTTAGTATTTTTATCAGCACTGACGCTCAGATTATGTCAAAATCTCTGTCATATCAGGTAGAACAGACCCGAGAATTGCCTCTGTTTTGAAAGAAAATCAAGCATTTCAGATTGCTCCAATTTCGGATTTTAAAAATGTGATAGCAATGTTCATTGATGCATATAGTAGCAAAAAATCTAAAAAAAAAAAAAAAACATTTCAGGTTTTAGCTTGTAAGTTCGTACCGTGATGAACGTAAACGTTTATATTGAGTGGCTTTTAACTTAAAATTCACTCAAAAGACAGTTTGTTTTTATAGGCACTACGATAAAAATGTATCTAATACGAAATAGATAGTAGTTCTGTCTTGAAATCTGTAGTAGTAGTAGTAGACAAGCATTTCAGATTGCTCCAATTTCGGATTTTTAAAAATGTGATAGCAATGTTCATTGATGCATATAGTAGCAAAAATCTAAAAAAAAACATTTCAGGTTTTAGCCTGTAAGTTCGTACCGTGATGAACGTAAACGTTTATATTGAGTGGCTTTTAACTTAAAATTCACTCAAAAGACTGACAGTTTGTTTTTATAGGCACTACGATAAAAATGTATCTAATACGAAATAGATAGTAGTTCTGTCTTGAAATCTGTAGTAGTAGTAGATCAAACACTAAAATAAACCGTGTGGATTTGTGGAATACGGTCTCACATAGCCCATATTGCAGCCTGCAGCAGGATATCAGTATGCACATACAGCAGCAACATTAATAAGCCGTGATCTACAGCCAATATGAGTAGATAAAATGAGCATTGCATTATTGTGTGTGGTAGTGCTTCAATTAAACGCTCAGCGTTTTAATTAATTTGATATCTAAAAACGAATTAAACGATACCAGATGCTGATGTTTAATTAAATGACATTTTTTGCATCTGCAGCGAAGAGTTTGCCAAAGGGTGCACAGTGATTTCTTTAGATCATTTCTTTTCAATATTTTTCCTATAATACGGACTACCAAAGAAAGTGATCAACAAATGCATACAAA
>JAHZNB010005078.1:0-21051 GCA_027744295.1 Callyntrura guangdongensis
TACAGGCCCTGTAGCCCAGGCCCTAACCAAACCTAACATAATATAACTTAAAACCAACAGTGAGTGTGTTGAGTGAGTGAGTGTGAGTGAGTGTGAAAATCCCTGGAGCTTACTTCAACCTCAATACCATGTTAATTCCTCACGATCTTTTTCAAACGTATAGGATCTTTCACACAAATTGGCATGAAACATCTCATACCCATACTGCACTAAACTGCCTTGTTTACTCATTTATTCCTTCATATAAACACACTCAATTCACAAAATTAGTAACGAGTACAATAGTTAGATGGCACATTTATTGATTACCGAACTTAATAGAGCATATTTATACTTGAAGGATTAAGTGGTACAAGAAGTTTCGTAATTCGTGTTTTACGAATGTTTTAAACGTGTTTTTTAAGGTAAACATACCAACACAGCACTTGTACACAAATATCTGAAACAATGTTGCTTCTTCTACTGAAGTAACGACTACTTGCGGACATTTCAATACATCGAGATTCGCTCCTGGATGCTCAAGTTCCTGAAATTCATAATATTATACTAGTCATCATTGATGGAAATAGTGTGAAAGGCGTGGAAAACCGACAAGTTTGTTTTTAGTTTAGTAAGGGAAAGTTATAAAGATTCTTACAAAATGTCTGACAACATAGCGGTGATAGATTGACCGGTAGAAGCATAGTCGACACTGAAATAAACTTTGAGAATGTTGAGTTATAATGTGATCCACCAAATGGCGCGCCTCTCTGAACCGAGCAGAGCAGTATGAGCAGCAGTCCGCATCCTTCAATAAATCACAGTTAATTAGACAAGAATATATTTTAATTTGATTATCTAACTAGGTATACTGTCAAAGGACTATGAATTGAATATCTTTGCGCCATGCATTACAATGAATACAAGCACCGAATAATTGATAGGAAAGTGTAACAGGAAAAAGGACCGTCTCTCTCACCTTCATTACTACGATATCTTCCAAAGGGAGAAACCGGGAACATGATTCATCTTCAATTAAGATTACGTTGGTGAAGTGATTATCAGTGAGATGTTCAAGAAAGTCTGAACTAACGTTCGTCGAGTAAGAGCAGACAGTGGACATGCACTTGAATAAGTGCGTCAATTTATGAAGATGTAGCATTTCTCTATATTTTGGTGCGCATTTCACTGGCAAAACTCGTGCGCCACTGATATGACACAATTTATCTACTTCTTTGTGGTCTCTGAGTCTATGAGGAGCCGTTAGTGATAGACCTGCTTTCACGTACCCGTAAAGTACAGCACTATGTTGGTACAAGTCGCCAGGACGACGAACAGTTACAAGGTCATGTTTCTTAATGTATTTTTCGTCATATTTATCCATCTTTCTTAACACGAGGGATTTAACTACATCGTCATTATTTTGAACATCAGGTGCATCAAGTACCGCTTGTATACACGGATCGTCACTAGTCTTCTTTTTTGTCTCATCAATGTCGGACCAATCTGATTCGTCATCAACATCATCATCGCTAGAGAGTAAGAAATCGTTAAGTTCATCCGATAAGCCATCATCGCTGTCATCCCAATCCAATAATGTTTTAGGCTTTGAGTGGGTTTTCCTAAGTTTAACCCCACGAGGGCGAAGCGTTCCAGACGTCACGTCTGTTTTTGTATTAGATTTTTTCGTAGCTGACTTTTCCTCAGCTTCATGAAATGAATCTCGCTTTCTCTTTCTACTACCATCGGCTTCAGACTTGACAGTGGAATTTTCACTTTCGTCGTTAATAGTTATCTTATTCATGAGATCCTCCAAAAACCTCTCCTTAAACACTCGTGGTACAGCAAAGGTGCATGCACCACTAGGCAGGTTTGCTGGTGTGAAATTAACATTCGTACCAAAAAACACTTCCTCATTCTCCTTTTGGTCTACGGTATCTTCTACTGTTTTCCAAACTTCGTCTTGTTCAGCTCTGCTCTCTTCTAATTCAGCATCTTGTTCTACATCATCAGTTACATTTACATCTGAATCCGCATGTGTATGTATTTTGACATCATTTGTGCCAGAAGTTGACTCAATATCACTGAGAGCTGAAGGACGGATAAGCCGAACACTTTTAACATCTAAACTGGAATGACCAGTTTGCTCAATATGTCGAATAATACTTTCAAAACGTAGTTGAAAATAGAAGCAGTCGTTGCATAGAAAACCTGAAAGTTCTTTTGAAGATTTTTCAATGACAGACTCGAACGTGAATCTGATACAATTTTTCGATACTCCCTTGTGATTTTTAACGTGATTTAGCAAAGACTTATGGTGAGGATAGGAGGTTCCGCATTCTCCACATTCATACCTAAATTCTCCTGTATGACTAGTCAGATGGTCATAAAAATCGACAATGCAATTATAACGATCGTCACAATAAAGACATGGCCATACTAGCGTCTGGCTTTCATCAAGAACAATTTCAAGTAGTTGAGGACTTTCGGATGTGTTTAACTCAATTAATCCATTGAAGGTTTCCGGCATTAATCGAGCCTGAGGAATATTGCATGGATAATGTTTATTAACATAATGAGAAACGATCTTCTTGCCCGTAAAGTTGCACTTGTCACACTTATTGCTGAAAACATCTTTTCGTATTTCATCTAGATCTGCCAACTCAGGAGTGGAATGCATTTCTTCTGTTTTCATGCGCACCTCTTCACTACTATCCGTGTTAAAGGTACTGGTAGATGAGCCGGAAGATGATGATGAAGTATTTGTGGAATCGTCTTCATTAATCGGCAAATTTTCTTTCTTCTCTGAGCTCTTCCGTAAACTTTTGCTACTACTACTACCCTTTCTAGTCACAACGTCATCATCATTTAATGCCAAGGCAATGTTACATTCCTTCTCATGCTTTGCTATGTTTGCATTAGTGAAACTGGCAATAACCAAAATATCCTCCTTTGACGTTTCGGATAGGTTGTCAATTACTACTGTTGAGTTTGACGTTTGATCAATCTCTAGAATCGGCGTGGGAGGATTAAAAGGGCTTTCATCTTGAAAAGGGCTACTAGAAACAGAATCGACAGAGTCATCAAAAGAAATCACAGGAGGTGGAGGCGCCACAGGTTTCACTTTTGCAGACTTTTTCGAAGATGTAGAGGAAGTTTCACTGGTAGATTCCTCGAATGAAATATCTGAAGCAATTTCCTCAGGTAAACTTACGTCCAGTTCGTCTTTAACACACGCTTCGCCAGAGTTGTCATCGCCATCCAACGTATTAAACACGTCCAAATCCATGTTTTCTTCTGTCTGCCGCTCTAAGTTGGCCACAACATCATTGTCCAAGTTCTCATTGATGATGTTGGCCAATTGATCAGCTAAGTAGGACTGCTCGTTACTACTTTCAATTGAGCCAGCGCCTATAAACGGGTCAGCGTCAGCAAGCTCCGTCTTAACGTTTGTAGCGAAATCCGTCTCCAATTTGATTTTACATAAACCTTTGTTGACCACAGTGTCTTTTGAACCAACAACCCTCTTTCTGGTTAGACGACGCAAAACCACATTATTGGTTGTCTTATTTTTCTTTCTAGTTGTGACACCTTCCTTAGCAGCGCCTTCCTCGCTTTGTGCAGCGACATTTTTAGAAGTATCTTTGCCTTGTTTTTTCAAGGCGGCCTGAGCTCTTGTGATCGGGCCAGATTTTTTAGTTCGTTTGCGGGGATTCCCTTTAGCTGGTTTTAGTTTCCTTTTCTTTCCACGACGAACAGGGCTCTTAGTCTCTGCAGGCGTAACTTCCGGCGTCTCAGGTTCTGGCGTTTCAACTTCACTTTCTTCTTCTGTAGGTGACGATTTCAAGGCATTTTTCTTTCCTTTTGGAGACTCTTTTGGTGGCCTTCCTCGTTTACGTGTAGGCTGTGTTTTGTCATTGTCCTCTTCTACTTTATCTACCACTGATTGTTCTTTAGGTTCCTCCTGGTTTGTCTTAGTTGGTTCTACTGTCACAGGTAATTCAGGTTCCACCGTCTCCGTCACCGCCTCCTCTTGTCCCCCTCTCTGAAAGATCAAATTAACATTTCAAATTTCAATCAGTACGTTTGAAAAGTTTTTACTGTCCGCCCATTGTTAGTTATTAATTCTTCAGATTTTTTTCCAGTTGTAATATAATCAGATTGACAAAATGAGTGAGTTCAAGCTTTCGAAAGTTTATTGCCTTTAGGTGGGACTTTGCAATACCTTCTTTACTATACAGAAACAATATTGAAAATTGACTCAATACAGGCCTGTTATGAATTTTGATACCCAAATAATTTGAGGATGGAGAGGCTACAAACGGACAATTCGTTGGCAAAATCGTATATCTCCAACACCTTCGAAAGTCTTCCTATTGCCAATGGAACATATTACATACATAATAACCTAGTAAGGTATATACGTATACATATTTACATATATACCATATAGCCAATTCATGTGACATGGTCAGATTCCCATAAATATTAATTATAAAATGTTGTAAATAAAGGCACCGAACAACCGAACACCATTAAAATCAGCATATTTTAATTAATAATAGTGAGTAAGTAAGAGTCCAAAAGAAATAGTTCGGCTATATCCGTAATGCAAGTTCTCACTGTCATCGTCACACGACATAGTCTGTTTATACTTGCTTCTTAAATATCAAGGTAAGTACACTTCCCGTTGTCAATAATTAGTGCAGCTAAGTGTGACCATCGAGGTTTCTCATGTTTCAGGATTTCTTTTAAAAATCAATATATATGAAGGCTAAGAAATGTGAGCATCTGAGTACCATTCTTTCATGTGTGAAGCACATGCATACGCTTTCTATTTTACTTAAAATTTAATGTAAAACTATGCAATAATTAGCTGAAAATAGATAACAGTATAGGTTCCAGTGTCAATTATTGACATTCTAGTATGAAATATAACTACCTACATCTAAGATAATGATTTAATCTGACGATAGCAATTCGTCATGACAAAACGTTTCTTCTCCTTTAGTTGCTTGTTTTTATAATATTATTATTTATCGGAATCTGTACATGATGAATTATCTATATGGTTTATTTGTATGTATATTCGTTATTAGCTTGTGTATCTGGAATGTTCAATTTGCAATGGTACGGAGACCTTCGAAGTTAAGGAGATACACGGGATGATTTGTCGACGAATCCTCAGTCGTTTTTGGTGTTACATCCTTATATTTTTTGACCTGCATTGATTCCAATGTCAATACTAACTCGATAGAGGAAGACTTTCTTATAAAAGGTGTCGTGCATTTTACTGGGTTTAATCGTAATTTAATGAACGTTCTGGAAATCTATAAAATTCTTTCAGTTATATTTAAGTTATAGCTGTACCACAAACTCACACTAACCGTGCATCTTCGGGGTCCTAGAGGAAGCATAGTATCAAATCGCATTTCTTTCAATGCATCATGAAGCTTCTCTAATGAAGATCGTCGTTTAGTATTTCGCTTCTTTTCACGACTTCTTCCACGTTCTTGCACATCGTCGGGAGGCTGTTGCTTATCCTGTTCAGTTTCAGTAGTTGTCTGTGTGCTTCCACTTTCCTCAGTCCGACTTCCTTTCGCCGCGCTGATTTCTGATTTGATCTTAACAAAGAGTTGTTTTAAATTATCCGGATTAGCCAGTATGAAGTCCCTTTCCTCTGGATCGGCAGAAGTCATTAAAAATTGTTTAAAATATTCCAAGGCATTAGGGTTAACATCAGAACGGTTGGAGGATTCATCAGTTGTTGGTTTACTTGAAGAAGGCTAGAATAGTTGTAAAATGTCATCATAATATGAATGCTCTGTTCATCAGTTGAAGAATTCAAATAAAACTTGTGTCATCAACAATTTTTATCGGGTAAAAATTTGTTAGGCAGAGTAGTCGCTGACTCAAGGCAGGCAGAAATCAAATACAAAATCCAATGTTAAAAATGTTGCAGCGTCTGTATATGTAAGCGTTAAGAAATTTGGATGATATCACGTGATTCAGCATGTCAAAGTGGGGCTAGTATTGCTACTTAGAGGGCCGTAGCTTCTGATCACACAAGCGTCTTCATTTGTTAGCTGGGCCCTTGTGGTTGTGACATACATACTACATGAAATAACCACATGCATATTTGCAATGTGGTTATTTCATGTGGTATTTCGAAAGGTAGACAAACAAAATAGCATATCCTCAGCTTATCATAATCATCATCATCAATTTTAATTTCAACATTGCATTTTGTTTCTGCCAGAGTTAGCAACCTAACTAAGGTAGAAGATAACCACTGTTTTCTGCCTAACTAATTCAACAACGGAGCTTAGTCAGCGAATACTCTGCCTCATTAAATAGCACCTTTTTCTATCTATCTTTTCATTATTTTTTCCTACTTATGAATTACCTATTTAATTACTACCAACTTAAAAGCTAGTGTAAATGACAAAATTCATAGTAAAAAATAATTAGACAAAGCGAACGAAACTGATGGTAAGATTCTCTAATGTGTCTAAAATGCATTTTTGTATTTAAAAAAATACCTGTTCAGCATCCTCAACACTTTCTGTACGACTCTCCGCATCAGGCACCTGGGACAGGGCTGGTTCAGGTGATGCTGGTGGACTATGACATATATCTTTTTCTCTGACATCAGGGATGTGTTCATCGGAAACTGTATGCGGTTCTACCTCAGGCTCCTTTGGTTTAGGCTTACGAGGAATTTTAAACGAGGGTGGTTTTGTAGGGTCGATAGTTTTTTCTGTTGAACCTGTTATATCCGTAGTTCCGCTGGAGGTTACGGCTTTAGAGAAGTGAGGTGCATTCTTATCCCCTGTTTGGTGGGTTTTTTCACTTGGACCGGACTTTTTCCGTAAGACTTTCTCATTTGTACTCTCCTTGTCTCTTTTCGTATCAGCATCGTTAGTCGACTTTGAATCCGTCTTTTCTTTTGCCTTATTTCTCTCTCCACTTTTCCTTTTTGGACTCCTTTCCTTTTCAGTCTTGTCGGTTTGAGATCTTGATTGGCGACCACTGTCTCCATCTTTGTCCTTTGAAAGACTGAAAGTTGACGACTTGCTTTTGTCTCCTGGCTTGGGACTTGATTTGCCAGATTCCTCATCATAGGTTATCGTGATTGCGTCTTCAAAGGATCCAATTTGCTTCTTGTGAGCTGGTCTGCCTAGTCGATGGAACCCTTCTTTCTCAAACTGCTTCCGGAGCTCTTGAATTTTGGAACTCTTGCTATTATTAGATTTGATTTCCAGTTGTCTCATGCGCTCTTTTGTTTCTTTAATTCGCTTTCTTTCTTCTTCTTGTCTATTTCTAGCCCTGGGATCAGAAGTTGGACGCAAAACATTGCCGGCGTCAGACCGCGAAGATGTAGAAGCACGTGGATGGTCGGGATTGGATGCAGGAGGGGAATGCTGCCTGTTTTGTACTGTTTGGTGGACTACCGCTCGTGCTCGATTTAAACGTGGATCTAGTCCACAAGACTTTTGATTATCATTACCGCCATTGTTTGGTGAACTAGTACCAGGAGAAACGGTTGCCGACGTGGATGGACCCGGTGTTGGTTGAGTCGACGACGGTCGGCTAACAACACGACCAAAGCATTGTTTCGCCTTCATCATAGTGATTTCTCTAACTTGTTCTGCAGATGGTTCTCCTGGACTAGTATAATTTGGTGAGCCAGAGGGTACCCCTTGGTACTGTTCTGAAGGATGGTGTGTAGCTGGAGGTGAAGGTCTTATTGTTGAAGGCGGCACTGGTGTAGCTGGAGGTCTAGTTTGAGGAGGTGGAGGCGGCATTCGGTAAATCGAAGTGTTTGTGTGCATATCCGGTATATGATAATTAGGAGTTGGTGGTGGCGGCTGCTGGAAGCCCATTGAATGTGGAACGCCAGGTGGAATAGGCGGACCGACGCCGAGACTCATACCAGCGTTCTGTGAATTTGGAACAGGTAGAGGAAGTAGAGGAGGATTGATATTCGGGAATGACGACGGTGGTGGAAGTAGTCCTCCAGAGTTAGTATAGTGGGATGGAGGTTGTTGAACACCATATGCCATTGAGACAGGCTTTGGCGTGATTGAAATACTATTCATGGGATTCATTAACGACGGTGCCGTACTTGGTATAGGGTACTGCGTCCCACCATCCATTCGAGATCTGGCCTCATGTCGATCTTCGTCTTTCCTACCCCGACCGTGGAAATCATTGTGACCATGGGGACCCCGTCTTCCGTGGTTATAATCTGAGTGAGAATTGTTTACTTCATGACGTGTATTTGTCGACTCATATTGTCGCTCATTTCTCGATCGGCCGCCGTACATACCATAATCATCCGATCGATCTTCTCTACGAGTATCGGATGAAGGTCTTCTTTCAAAATATTTTGCGATATGTTGTGCGTGGTGATACTTTTCATCACGTTCTCGGGTTTCATGATGATTCTTGCGCCATTCATCATTACTGGGTCGTCTATCCACGTCTGTTCTAAAACAGGTATCTCTATGTTCAGTTTTCGGTTGCCACTCATCAAATTTGTTACCATTTGAGGGTCCTCCGGTAAGCCAGTCAGGTTTGAAGTCCCGTTCTCTCTCCTTACTTGAACCACGAGGTCTGCTTCTATCGTGAAAATCATTTCTACGATCATAATCATTGTCATAATACCCACGCCCTGAGCTATGACGGTTATCGAGATCTTTACGATAGTCGTCCTTTCTATGATGTGGCACCGGGGCACCTCTACCTATTCCCATTCCCCTTCCTACACCTCTAGCACCTCCGAAATCACCTTCCTCGCTCCATCGCCGCTGACCCCTTCCTATTGCACTACTTGGATAGTAACCTCCTCGCATATCTACATCTTTATAAGGCTCTCGTCGAGTGAATGAATTCTCAAATGTTTGCCTTCCCCATTCGTCATAAGTATCGTCTTTCTTTTGAGATTTTCCATGTTCTAAATAAACAAGGTTTTATTTTAAAATTAGTTAGAAGTACATTTTTAAATGCATCTTTTATCCAGTGTACAATGTTACCATTTCTACTCGAAAAATCCACTTCAACTGTTCGGTGAGCACCACGGTTGTGCGTGGGAATCAGTGGTATATTGGCTGCCGCATCAGAGGCCCTCGTTTCCGGGGAAGGACTCCGTGGTCGGTCATTATCTCCGTATTCGTCCTCGTTGCCATCTAAAGACCGCCGTTTGGTAGCTGGAAGCTGCACGTACGTATACCCAAAAGTACAGGTGACAATTATTACTACATACTAGTAACCAACCTGCGAGTTCCATTAGCAATTACTAGCTTTGTACTCAATTGAATTCGATTACTCAACAACGTTTAAAGTTGAATCATAAAAATGATGCTATATTGGTTTAATTTGTAAAATATGCAAATCAAGTGGTATAAGTCCACAAAGCAGTAAATCATGAGTTCGACCCACGATATGTACTGTTCATGTTCGTTTAGAAGAAGAATGCAGTGCCCTCATTAGCGTAAAACCGCCTAACCAAATGGATTTACTGTGGTGGTTGTACAGTTTGGTACAATGCTGACTGCTACTAAGGTTGGCAGGCGGACATACGCTAACAAAGCGCTATCAATTCTCAAATTTATAAATACATGTAGTTAGTTGTACATAAAAAAAGTAACGGACACGAGTGTACTCGGTATTTTTGGTACACATTTAAGGAAGACGATAAAGATGTGACAGTCAACATTCAATACAATTGTGTGTAAGGTTTAAAGTGGCAAATAATTACAAAATGAATACAACCAATTAAAGGACCAAACATACATCAGTCAGTGGATTTTTTCGAATCATTTCATGAATTTTGTCAATGTAACTCCTAAGCTGATCCACGCCGTGAGATCTAGCAAAGAGAATAAAATATTTTTCGAATGTTAGATATGTGCGGCAGACACACTCAGAAATACACACGTACAGTAAAGATACACGACAATCCTTACTCATCTGCCAAAATGTCTTTCATGACTTCAAGGTAGAACTCGATGTCTTCGACCTCTGCATGCAACTCGAGGGCTCGACCTGCCTGTTTTATATATGCTAGCCGTTTTTTTAAGTAGGGTTTGAATTCCCGGAACTGCTGAACGATTTCTATCATGTTGTCTTCGTTTCCGTATCCTGTAGAAAATAAAGACGTTTTAGCAAATTTTAGCTCTGCACACACCGCTTTTAAAATCAAAGCTTGTACAGAGCATTTCTAGCTATATCGCCTCGTCAAATATTCTTGTATGAATATTTAGCGATACAATTCTTCATATAGCTAACTATTAAGCTCAAATTTTAAAATAATTGTTCTTGATTAACCCCTTCGAGAATATGAGGAATCATAGGGGATTCCATAGTGATGTGACCCTCGATGCATTTTAAGAGATATCTGGATGGTCCTTGGAAGACCAAATCAAAATTTAAATCTCTAAAGGCATTTTAAATCTGTAACAATGATCAACAAAATAAAATAGTTTCCTTCAAGTAAATTGTATTTAATTTGATTTCATTATGCCGTATTTTCACGCCGACAAGCTAGAAAGAGATCATGCGTGATGATAAAGAATTGGGATAATTACTTTTTATATTAAATAAAAAGCATAGAGAACCCACTGCCACCGCCACCTTACTGTTTTGTCGAATCGCAAACCCAAGATCGTGAATCGTTTCCGCATTGGATTTTAAACGGTCATATAATTATTCAATTATATAGTTTAATTAACTGTTTAATATTAGTACTGAGTAAGTACCGCGTAAAATTTAAAAAAAGTTTATAACAGCATATTTCCATTTTACATCAAATGGAAGGTCAGATTAGAGTCACTATACATAAACAGGGGTTAATTAAAATAGAAGTTAGAAGAGGTAGACACGTGCAAAATAGCTTAAGCTAGTTCACAAATCAATACTAAAAAGCTGTTGATCAACAAAAAGCCGTCCAGTGCTTCCTATGTAAGAAATGTGCTTCAGTAGAACCGTCAAAATGCATTACATGCATATGGATAACCACAGAAGACAAAAAGTTAATGGCAGAGCGTTACAGGTTGTAGAAAACATTTTGAAGTGAGTGGAAGAAGAAAAGTCATCTTTGAATACGTGAAAAGTAGATTACATGGTACTCCGAATTATCGTTAATTTGGTAAAAACAAATAATTAACTAAAACTATAGTGAAGTAATATTAAACTGTAAAGCTGGCGAAGTGTTCGTATACGATACGAGAATAATTACGACATATTAATTTAAAGTGGATCATGACTAACTATATGATGAAAATGATGTGTAAAGAATAATTTATTACCTTTTCTTAACCTTCTCGATTTGGAAAGGGAGGACCAGGGTCCTTTAGAAGAATACTGTAGCTTTCAAACAAGCCATGTATAATACTCTAAAAATGAAGCCTTAGTTTGAAACGTATTAACTTGATTAACAGCGGTAGTATGTAAGGTTGAGAATAGTATAAATCATTCCTAATAAAGTAGTGTTCATAGAATGTGTTCCTTCGTTTGGACTCCTCATAAAAAATTGCCACCGCCACAATACACTTTTATTTAGCTGCCATGATTGAGAGAAGTTTTATGATGAAAGTGAAGACGACTTTGGACCGTCAAGCTTCACCATAATACAATTACATTTAATTACAAAACTCATCACAACCGCTCAAACAGGAGGTAAATGGACTATAGTCGCCACCCCGCCGCACAACGAGTATCAAGCACAACTTTCAGTGTTTCCGAACACCTTTTTGATTATTGCTACTAGTATTGTTATATGATTTAATTTACATACGTTTTCTCTTCATTGTCACCTTAAAACCGTAATTTATTCTAGATCAAACAAACGAGCTGTAACCAATGTCCTTGTTCGCTTGTTACATGTATTTACATAACATTATATAATCAAAGTTCTAGTATGAATCAGTTTTTAATGCTGTCCTCTATAAAACCATGCGAGTGGTCGACGCAGTTTTTCTCCGTTGCAATTACTTTCACACGAAGATTATATGTAGACCATGACAGAGCTATTAAATCAGAGTGATTTTCCGTCCTTAACTGCAGTTTGCAAATGTCCAAGCCACTCTTAATATTAGGACAGTTGTATGTATGGAGACTCATTTTTACAAAACTACCCCACTATAATACTTAATGTTTCTTGTTGTCAGTCAATACGAGAGTTAAACCAGCATTGCAATGTTGCATCAGTCATCAAATATTTAGCGCAAAATGGTGAGGCCTTTTAGATGATTTCGGTAATATTATCGGTGTGTCTACGTGGTAGCCTTTGCTTTTTTTTCTTTAGTTTTAAATGAGTTTTGTATTAACTCTAATTACGTTTGGATAACGCCAAGAGTCCAAAAAGCTGAGAAGGCTAAGAATAACTTTGTTTTTGCACAGTCTTAGTTATACTAGGGTACAAAAATGTGTGTAATGTTGAGTTGAAGATCTTCCACTGGTTTGTCGAGATGTTTTTTTTGTTGCAGTGTATTTAAGAATATTATAACATTAATATTAGTTTCTCGGTATATGTAGTATGTGGGTATATATAGTAACGCGACTGCGCTGCTACTCGTCATAAGTTCCTATTTTAAATTATTATGGCTGAACAGGACAACAATAAAACATTGCACTGATATGACAGTTTTTATGTGCTCCAACTTCATTTTGACGTTGTGGTACAAACGTTAATTAGTCAATCCTTTAGTTGACAATGCGGATAACTTTAATATTCCAATTTTCTCTTGGAAATTAATAATATTTGGAGGAAGTATAATGTCTGGTAGTGGTGCAAACAGAGATTGACAAAAAGTACATGATAATATTCTAACTTGCTGCGACTGCTGCGAGTAGTGTGCAAGGGGAGAACAAGGGCAGTAGTAGTATTTGATTCAATTATATAAGAGGAAAGAGAGATAGATTTGCTTATAGGAATACCTCCAATCCGTAAATGTAGTCTGCCTGTATGCACGGGATTAGCGTTCGTGTAAGTCATTGTGTGAGATATAAGTGAATGTGAAAGACGATTTTGTGAAGGTGGAAAATCTCACAATAACTTTCTGAGGTATGGCTTGTTGGTCAAAACTATGTAGAAGGTTAGGTTGGGCTGTGATACGTGACAAAACTATTGTAAGCATAGCATTTTCCCACTTTACTCGCGTCCTTCTCTCCGTAAGTTGCAGGATATGGTTTGCAGTTCGCAGTCTACAACAAGGAATGGTATTATGTATGCTGGGACTCGGCTGGGAGTGTTGTGTAGCTGCAGTAGTAACATCCCATTGCATTGTTGTGTCACAGTGCCTCGATCAGGTCGACCAGGCCCGGGTGTATGTTTAGGACCCGGCCCTTCCTTTTCAAGTTGACCTTATTGAGGTTACGGCTCCATGGCGGAACCGGGGGGATATATCCCCCTCCGAGATTTTGCACTTCAACATTACAGGATACGAATTCCCCCTGTTGTCTCCACTGCTCCGCGGACCCTGAGGGCTACATTGTGAAAACCGTAAAGCTTAATGTTTTGATTTCTAAATAATGTGAAATTACAGTACTATATTACATAACAATTTTTTTAATACAAATGCTACTCTACCTAACATCATATTATGCGTATTATTCAGTGGCCAATAAGACCCCCAAGAGCTCCTGTAGTAGTTCACCAACAAACGGGTGATTTAGGAATTAGGACATTTACAATAAGGCTTTGCTTTGCTGGCTTTTAGATTTTAGTGGGAGAATATATGTATTTTAGATAAAGCAAGACCATAAATTCATAATATGTTTGAAGGGTTCATAATAATAAAAATGTTTAAAAACTCGTAGGGATCGAAATTCTCTCTGACACATCAAGTCCCGTTTCCGTTTGTCTGATAAACATATACAGGAAACTGTCATATAAGATAAGAGGTAAGGTCGTATGCATCCCTTCAAATTACATACGAATGGCATGACGTTTTGGACATTTTCTATGAATCTAAAATATTAACCACTGGAATTCTGTTCACCTCCATGTAGACTAGAACTTATCACACAATTTCATTTTTAATAACACGAGATTAGAACAACATTTCATTTCGAACGCAAACCCATTGTTAGTGTAATTGGTTTGATATCGTCTATCGATAGTAAATTTGAGCAATTTTTGGCCATGTTTTATGCTCATTTACAAGATAAGGGTATCCTAAATGAAGCACGTGATACTGAGCTGAACACACACAGCTCAATTTATTATTATATTTTAATATTTTCTATGTGTGTAGAGAGTATGTACAGAATGATAGAATTTCCACAAAGATACTGCCCATACACGCTCCTTTTAGGTGTATACATATAAAACTTACAATGTGTGCATCTCTTCTTTTTTTGTAAATTGCACCATTCACCAGAGTCTCTCTATAAGAACCCACAATATAAGAGAATATTCATATGTAGAAATAGTGAGTTTTATACCACATTTTATTTTAGTTTCATACACTCTCCATGTATGTTTGGTACCAAGGATTGTGCCGAATATATTGTCAATTGTAGACCTAAACCCATGATAACATGCCGTTTTGCCAAGCAATGTGAAACTTTTTAAAAGGACAAAAAATGGTTCTTATAGACCACTTTTGCTTACTCGATTCGAGCTTTATTTTCTTCTACGTTGAACACTTTCGACCTACACGAGACCAACGTCTCCGATCTCCCGGAATATTCTTACAGCGAGATTCCAATGAATGCATGTGTATCGTTACTTGAGGAGAAGCCAATAATGATTTTTTGGGTACGTACTACGTACGTTCGCGTAGTCACCTTTTTGCAGAGATATAAGGTGCGGTTTATACATGTGTTCTTGTTTAGCACTGAAAGACTGGTCGATCAGTAACAATGTTACCCTTTTCATGTTATATTATTTGTACATATTATATACCATAACATAACCATAAACCCAAACACCGTCAGAAGATGATGATGATGCTTAAAGTTGCTTTTTGAGCACACAGTACACCACTGAGCAGAAGTACTCTGGAAGCGATATGTATAATTCTCCTTAAATTGACATTCTATCACAATGAACGAACGGTTGTGCTTGCTTTTTTGTGCATACATTTAGGTAATTAATAATCATCCAACAACCTAAATACAACAGCCATTATAATACACAACAAAATAAGTTGATGATAATTATAATCTAAATATGTTTTGTGTTGTCGCTATATTTTCGTGGGCAAACACCAGGTCACTTTGTACATCCACTGCGAATCGGTAGTGTAATACTAGTAATGAATGAGTAATCATTGTTCGTGTTGCACAATCTTAGTACGCAAAACTAAAACGACGGTTTACTCAATGTATAATACAACAATAGATGATGGTATGTGAAAAGCAATAAAATTGTCTCCACTTATTTCCCTAAGTTGAGACATTTTTACAATGCTGCTGGCCGCCAAAATATACGAATGCATATCTCTTGAGAGTCAAGACTTTATCCAGTACCCCAAAGATATATAAAAATATTGTAAAATAGCCGAAGATTTTCTTTGTATAAACATTTAAAAGATAAAACAGCTTGGATGTACAAAACATGCAAATGTATGTGCAAAAGCATATGAATAGATATGCCAACAGTCACCAGTATATTATACGCTAAATGAAAGTAAGAATGCAAAAGCAGATCATTTTTTGCTGGTTGAGGCTAGACTGGGACCACGAGCAGGGAGGGAACAAGGCATAACGGCATATTGTAATTATTGTATGATGAATTTTGACGAAATCTGCTAAACGCTTTTACGTCTCCCTTGTAACAGTGTATAATGTGCTGGAGCGACACGGTTCGTAGCTCGAAGATTGTTCTAATATGCCATTTTGTAGACATGAACATACACTATCACTTATCACATCACAGACATCGGCGTACAGAATGCCTCATCGCTTTTTTACAGAATCTGTGGGTGTAAGGTGGCAACGGGATGTCGCGTCGTCCCATCCCCAAGAACAGCACATTGTAATAAATTTTATTATTATAAAGGAATTACATTATCATTGGAGACAGCATAATTGCATTATCACTATTTCATATTCGCAAGTCACAAGTTTACTGTACACCGTTGAACAAAGTGAAAAGTGATGTAGAATTATGAGTGATGCTAATGGCATCAAACATGGCTGCAGGGACTGGGGGATAAATCTATTAAATCAAACATTTTGCATTGCGTACATTACAGGACCTGAAGTTTAAAAATATTGCAGAATCGGACTATCCCCACTTGCCCCCCCCCCCTGTTCCTGCAGCCCTGACATCAAGACTATGTATGGTTAATTATTTTCGGAAGTATATCTGAACTGACTAAAATTAATTTTCTCAAACATGAGGTAAATACGATTAAATACTAACATGGTCATATTAGACATGGCCGCTGACACATTGTCAAGAAAGAACGAATGAAAGGGGCTATTTGAGATCACTAATGTAATGAAGACTTACAACGAAGGTTGTGGTGCTGTCCTGACTCTTTGCTTTTACAAATCTTGAGTTACCACAACGCTACCATAGTATAGTCTCTTGGGGACAGTCAGCAACACAGTAAAATGACCAATATTCTTTCCTGGCACCAAACGGTATTTAGTTTTTATAAAAGGAATGTAGCTAAAAAATAAGACTTTAGGCATGGTGTTAACCATGCCTAAATAACAAATTGAAGTATAGGTAAATCTCTTGAACTTTTGTTGGTCTATGCGTCAAGAGGCATGTAACAACCGTATTATGGGAAAATAATTTCAGCAATCCGAATCGATCAAACTTAGTGTTGCTGCTATTACGAAGACGAGAGAAGAGTTTTCTGATAATGTTCACCGCGTCAACTTGTTTTCACTTTTCTAATGTTTTATACACTTCAAGTTGTTTGTGCTAGTAATTACTACAACTCAGGAGGAAGTAAAAAACAGCAAACAAAATGTTTCCTTTAACCAAGGACATAACTAGTCATTAGAGGTAGCAAAAAAGCCAAAGTTACTTGACAACAAGGAACAGTTTTGATACAGTGGCGTTTTTTGCACAGGCTACGGCAACGGCAAACTGTCAATATTTCTTGATTTTTTGTGTTTCCGGGGAAGTATACATTTATAATTTAACATAGGAAGTTGTAGGGCATGTTCTTATTACGCAGGGCTGCCACGATGGCAGCGTTGAAAAAGAAGGGGCTGACCTTCAAACAGCAGAAAAAATTGCGGAAGCGAAAGGTAAAGAGACGATTTTCATGTAAATAAACCGAATTACCACAAATATACAGACAGTACAGGTAACAGGGTGAAAATGAAAAATCCAAAGTACTTCAGTCAGTTTAAATACTTATCTGATCTTAAGACTATCTGTAGCTACACTATTATTGACAAAGTCTGAAATTTCTACGATCGCTATTGTTTACGGGGTAAATCTTTATCGCACAGGCGTATCTGCTGAGTGTTGTGCTAGCGTCATTGGGCTCGTGCATAAAGAACGTAACGCCATGGGGGTGGGGGGTGGTGTTCGTCAAAGCGTGACATTTTGTGACATATCGGGGTGGCGGGGTGAACCCGAGTCAACCTAGTTTCAGTCGAACTCGAAACGTTATTTTCTTTAGTCAGTACTCAACCTGTTTGTATGCCGTAACAAAAAGTTGTGCGCCTTTATTTTTATACTTTTTTATGTATGAAATAGCTATATTTAAAACTTAATTATCTCTCGTGTCCCGTGCTGTATCTTTTTTTAAATTGTTATTTAAGTCTTGAGTATAATTAAGTCAAACAATTCGGCACCTAGCTGCACCATTTCGAACAATTCGAGATTGAAAACACCTTGTTTTCAAATATAAAGTGCCGCGGGTTTAATTAAAATGCAAAAAATTTGGTACACCAGTAGTATTCAACATGCTCTATCCGATGTAATATTTAAATTTCAAAAATAAAATTTAAATAATAAAGTTACCCAAGGGAGCGATTACCTTTAGGGGGTCAAAGGTCAGCTTTATGTACCTTACCAACTTCTCCATTTTCTCAGTTTCCGGAATATATATGCATTAATGGGGCAAAATAATTTTCTAATAATAATAAAACATAAAATCTTTCGTATACCTTGAATTCTCTGTGCAATACCTACATATAACATATAGAGATGTATGTAGTGTGACGTGACATAGGGGTGCGGGGTTGGATATTTTGTGACAACCTGTGACGAGGGGGGTCCAAAAATGCCCGTTTTTGCGTTACGTTCTTTATGCACAAGCCCTAGTCGGAATTTACAATCATAGAAAATGGAATTGGAGTACCTCTAAACATTAAACAGCAACCTGTTATAGAAAATTCAGACAACTCTTGGATAGCTAATAGCTGTGTGCTTTCACCATTGCTTAGAGTCATTATCAGTACATGCCAGTTAACTTAATTAAGCTATCACTAGAACTTAAGACGAAATGCGAGCGCTGTACTATTGTGTATTGCATTACACCAGAGCTTACAAAACACAGTCATAATTACTCCACGGTACACTTACGTTACGACAAGCAGACCTGGGCAGGACACCGGTGTCCGGTGTCCTTGATTTAGGTCGGTGTCCGGTGTCCTGGTGTCCATGACCTACAACGGTAACTCCTCATTTATACCGGACTGCATAACAAAATTAAAATTAGAAACACGTATCAAACAATTGACAGAGTCCGTCAATGGAATTTTCCATGTTAAATTCTGCCTTAAAAAGAACTTTGGACAGTAAGTTGTCGCTTAATTGGAGACAGTACTTGCAAAGATTCTAAGTTTATCTATTTAAAAAATGATGGAAATATTGAGACACTAATTTGGACATTATACAATTTAGAAATGAACTTTGTTGGCTAACACAAGAGTACAATGAAGAAGTAAGCCTAGTAGGCTAGTGTAATTGTAAGATGAAAATTCATTTAAAAAATACAATATAGTAGTGCACGGTTCAAACGGATTCTATTCTATATCAATTAACACATTATAATAAAAACTGTAGATAAAATAGCAAATTTTAGATACATATATACTACATGTTTTAGTGGTTTTCGTTGCATAATTGCATGCATATAAGTGGGATTTTAACTGAATGAAGGTACTCAGACATATGTGTTAATATCTCAAAACAAATTTTCAACTGGTATGTGTGCAGCCTAGTTTGATTATAATGAATGACAGTCTTTAAATTGCAATAACAGTTAACAATTCCTTATTGATACCAATGCATATTTTGTCGGCAAGTTTCACTAGGTACGCCTGTGGTCGTCATTTTCACCTTTAAACCTTTTTTAATAAACCGCTGCTTAATCGCTATAAAGACGCCGATGGCAGTATTGTATTAATATAAGCTGATTGAATTGATAAAAACTTGATATTTTGGCTTATCAGTCGACCTGGTATCNCAAAATTTGAGTTAATTTGTATAAACGTAATTTTTGACCCCCCAAATGACCCCCCGTAAACCACTTTTGCTCAAATTATATCCCATAGAAGCCACTACCCTAAGGTACATGTATGCCAAATTTGAACCAAATCGGCTGAAGCGTCTGGCCTGGAGAGTGATGACAGACAGGCGGATAGATAGACAAGTACGCTTAAATCATAACTCCAATGGAATCTAGATTCCATCGGCGTAATAATCCTCTTTGTTCAGAACATAACCCAGTTTTTGTCATAGTCATAAAATAAGTGTATTTTTATGAGTATTCTGTCTTAAGCTCCACGTCAAAAGCTACTTGAAAATGTACAGTAAACTAGAGCCGCTGTGCGGTTAGACAAAGGCTGAGCTGTTAATCAAAATTAAGCCGTTCATCGTTAACCAACGTTAATATAAGGAAAGTGAGAGAGGAAAGAGGTTGGGAGGAGTGGAAAACGTAATTGAGTGAGAAGTGGAATGGAATGTGTGAGAAGCGACAAAATGAGTTAGAGAAAGAACAAAATGAGTTAGAGAAAGAACAAAATGAGTGTAAAAAGGGTGGTGATGGTGTGAGGAAGGGAGGGTGTAAAGAAGGAATGTAGGGTGTTACGTAGAAAGTTAGGGTGATACGAATGAAGGCAGGGTGTGAGGTATGTAGGGTGTAAGCAAGGAAAAACCTATCGAGCACTCATCGAGCAACCACCGAAGTAGACAAGGAGCACCAAAATTAAACCCACGTCCCACATTGCTACCTCACCGGAGTTGAGAAACGAGGAGAGCTCTGAAAGAATCTCAGTGCTCTTGGATAGGAATTCAACTCACTCTTGAACCATAGCTGTCTTCGGCTAGTACAGGGCTATTTCAGTCTTCCCTGTAGAGCACTATTAAAAGCTAATATTCAATTATAACCTTTCTTGTTCAATTTTCGTACGATAGTTAAATGAATAAATATTATAGTTACTTGAGCTATTTTTAGTGCCATCAAGCAACATTTTAATAATACAAATTCATATACTCTACAGGACATAACAGAAAGCATTGTAAAATCAAGCAGTGTACTGTTACAAACCATTGTTTGAAAAATAATGTATGGTGTGAGGAAGGAAGTTAGGGTGTGGGATATGCTTGAAATCAACGTAGCATTTCAAGAAAGAAAGTAGGGTGTGAGGAAGCAAGTGAGTAGAATGGGTGGAAGAAAAGTTGGATAAGATGAAGTAGGATAGAGTTTAAGAAAGGAAGGTAGTTAGTGAAATAGGATGAGAGAAAGTCGGCTAGGGCTTGAGTAAGGAAGTTAGGGTGTTAGGAAGGAACGTATGGTGTGTAGAAAGAAAGTAGTAAGTGAGAAAGGAACGTGGGGTGTGTAGAAAGAAAGTAGGGTGTGAGAAAGGAAGGTATGATGAGAGGAAGAAATGTTGGGTAAGAAGAGGAAGTAGGGTAGGGTTTGCGGAAGGAAGGAATCGAGTGAAAAAATAAAGCAGGGTGTGAGGAAGGCATTCAGGATGGCAGGAAGAAATTAGGGAAGGGTTCGAAGAAAGAAGAAAGGATGTGACAAAGGAAGATAGGGGTAACAAAGGAAGATTGGGTGTGAGAAAGAAAGGTAGAGTGTCACAAAGGAAGATAGGGTGTGACAAAGGAAGATTGGGTGTGGCAAAGAAAGATAG
>JAHZNB010005079.1:0-13595 GCA_027744295.1 Callyntrura guangdongensis
TATGCATTTCCACCTGCCTTCACGATAATTTAACCTGGTTTTACCAATGGTATGTTTGCACGTGCACATATTTGCCGTTACAAATTTGCGCAAAACACATAAATTGCGTTCCAACTGTCTGTACCAATATCGAGTTCCATTTTTATGTATTTATTGTCAACAATTTAAATCATCGATTTACCCAACTGTTGACATAATTTGAACGCGCTTTCATGCAGAATGTTTGTTAATGTGTTTATTATTAATTTACTGTAAAAAATCCATTTCATTTCATTTCCATCCAGGTACCCGAAGGGATACTTCACCATGCTTTACAGCTTTGATTTTTTTCATTATTCAGGAATTCATAGACCAGTTAGTTCAATTTAATTTAATTTAATTTAATTAATTATTTAAATAAAATAAAATAAAACTTTATATAAAGTTATATATTTATTTACCCACAGGTTTACCTATTTACCACACCTGCAAGCTACGTTGATGATATCTCCATTACCACAACGGTACAACCTGATGGAACAGGTAAATAACCTTTTTTTGCGGCAAGCATCAAGAAAATTTGACATAATATGCACATGTGTCTGCCTTCTCTTACCACCCAAAAAAATAAGTGACATAATATGATCAATGCTCGTTGTATGTGTCAATAGGAATGTAATTTGCGCCGCATCTGGTAGCTTACATCAGCATGTAGCAATATTGCAGTGTGTTTAATTGGTGACGGAATGTAATTATTTTTCTGTAGGAGTGGTGCTGTACGTCATTGACACTGTTAGAGCATCGCTAATTCAGTTAAACAACGATGTTGGTTGGGCTCCAACTGTGAATCAGGATGAGCTCAACATTGCAGTCCGCTTGGAAGATAAAACGGGGAAAACAGTTGCGTCAGGCACGGGAGGGATAGGCTATCTGTCTGTGCCAAATGCAACGCTGTGGTGGCCTTTTAGCATGGTCAAACAAGATACGGATGCTGGCTATTTGTATACCCTTGTGGTTAGTGTGCAAATTTTACTCGGTGTGTGGATAAAATGCTAATGCGTGGAAATAATGGAGAAATGAAGGCTAAGCTGACATTTGCTTGTCTGAAATGCTTTTTTTAGGTGTCCCTTCAAAATGTCGCAAAGGTTGATGTTGATGTTTACAGACTGAAGGTTGGTATACGAAGTTTGCACTGGGACAACACGTCCTTTTCCGTGAATGGGAAGCCATTTTACTTTCGAGGATTTGGTAGACATGAAGATTTTGATGTACGACATTACCTTCTTCTCTCGACATTATGCTCCCTCGGCTCAAATTTTCAATGAGAATGTGTGTAGCATGTAAAATTTCTTAATGTGCTTTTAACGTTTAAGATACGTGGTCGAGGAATTGACAACGTCATGATTGTTAAAGATCACAATCTCATCAAATGGACAGGCGGGAACTCCTATAGAACTTCTCATTACCCCTATTCGGAGGAAATTATGGACATTTGTGACGAGCTTGGGATTGTAATTATTGACGAAATCAGTGCGGTTTCTATCAGGTTGGCATGTCTTTATTTAGTAGTATAAAGTAAGCTAGAATAATCCTGTTCTGACTTGAACACACACTCATTTCAAAGAATTTCCTCCTTTTATATTTATGAAGGTATTTAGCACTGTTCCTGTAATACTTTGGCATGTCGAAATTGCAGCCTTGAACTTAAACTTTCTATAAACTTTTGTGTTTTCCGTAGTGGTTTTGGAGACAAATTGCTGTTAACACACAAACAACAACTAAAGGAACTAGTTCAACGGGACAAGAACAGGGCAAGTGTTCTTATGTGGTCAGTCAGTAACGAGCCGCAAAGCCAACAGGCTGCCGCAGGACCGTATTTTAAGTAAGTTTCTATTAAATGCTGTTCTTTTTCATGAGAATTACCCAACCGCTGAAACCATTTGTTCATAATGCAAAGAACTCTGTGGTTTTTATAGTTGGAAAGGTTATGCAGTGTGTAAATGAATGAATATTTTTGTACATAATTATAACTCCCGATTTTCCGGTTATTGATGAACGTATATCCGTTCCAGAATTTGACCTGATGTTACCTTTAACATTGAAAAAGCATATTGTTCTGCCAAGTCGTTTTTGCAAAACAATACGTACTAAATTGTGTGTGCTAATGTTATTATCATTATAGGGAAATCTTTGATTTAGTCAAGAGTTTGGACAGCCATCGACCAATTACTGTAGTTGTTAACACCGGTTATCACGATGATAAGGCCGTATGTATTTTATACTTCTAGATGACTATGATACTTTTTATTTTACAGAAACATATTTGCTTTAGCTCGCGAGCTTGACAATACCCGGCCAATAACGATAGTGGTTGCTCAAGATTACAGCGCCGACAAAGCAGTAAATATTTTTGCTTTTTGATAGCTTGACAAATTCCTATTAACCAAATTGTTCATATGTTCAGTTGGCATGTTTGCTTTTGGCCGCCATAATGTATTAATAAAATATCTGTATGGGAGTAATTTAATCTAATTTAACCCATTACTCTAGTCAATTTAAATACTTAAGCCGTATTTGTTGCATTTGCAGGCTGGATATGCTGACATTATTTGCATCAATCGTTACTACAGTTGGTACTCTGACACTGGTCACACTGAAGTAATTACGGCCTCCATGGTCCAAGACGTGAACAACTGGATTAACAAATTTAAAAAGCCTGTAATAGTCTCTGAATACGGGGCTGATACTGTGGCTGGCTTGCACAGCAGTCCCGACTTTGTATTTACGTACGCAGAAATCTTACGCAATTAACGCATTTTTTCCCATACAGACTTACCATTCGTGTTGGTGGGAGTTGATCAAGGATTTTTTCAATACAGGCATTACGAGGATTGTGGGAAATAGAAAAGGGATCTTTACACGAGAACGCCAACCCAAAGCATCTGCCCACTTGCTTCGAACTAGATACCACTTACTAGCTCAAGAATACGATAGTTACCCATTTCCAGAAGACTTACCACAGCCCGTTCCAATATACACAAGGAGGCGGGGCACTCCGAGACGAGATGAAATGTAGGATGCAGTTAGGAGTTGGTTGATATGTTACCCCTTCTTGTGTACCTGTAAATCTTTCCTCTACTTTTTATGTTACAACAAAAAATGTAAAATAATTTGGTAGTATATGCGTATGTGTATACACATATATGTTTATGGGACATGACACAGTGATTTGCAAAATAAGCATGAATGTGCACTTTTTTAAACTTACTGAATGCATTTATTGCTAGTATTATGTTTGTCTAGAGAACTCCTTCTAATCATTTACACTTGACTATACAATCCTTTGAAAAAATAAACACGACAAAATAACACAGAAATTAAAGTAATAACTATTTTTACTATATTTATAGGTCACATATCACAGAAACGAAATAAAATATCTTTGGCATTATAGATCATTATTGATACACGCAACTGCTGTAATGTTTAGTTATAAATGGAACTATTTTTTACGAGAAAAGTACGTACAGATGTATATACCTCTACATCTCTACAAACATTATCTATTAATATCTCACATTTTTCCAAAGCTAGAACGTTTTATATAAATAAGATATGGTACAAACAGTAATTAACAAGTGGTATAGTAATGTAGTATCCAAAAAGTGTATCGTTAAAAATGCATTTTACAAAAAGTAAGTTGTGAAATGAAAAAAAATGTTCCACCAGGATGTACTCAATATTTTCCCTTGTTTTTTTCGGTTTGCATTCATTGCACAAAAATGTTCATACGCTTAAACGATTGCACTAAATGTGATTGGTTTTTGGGAAAAGTTGGGTGACATGTAATCACAGGTAAGGCAAAATAGACGCAAAAGCTTTCCTCGGGAGCATCAAATTATATTTATTCACCGTGTTTGTTTAAAGCCCTAACTTGGGCAAAATAAATGCTGTTTTAATAACCATGTTGTACAACTTAACTAAAACTTATAAAACGTTAATATTTTATCGCTATTTTATCGCATTCGTCCTATTAAATATTTACTTATTTTTAACGACCTAAATAGAATGAACCTGAAAGCCCTCCTGTGTGGATCTTTGGTAGATATAGGTAATTTGCAAGTGTCTAGTACAAGTATAATTTTACCCCACATCTACTTTTTTAGCTGATAAAAAACACGAAAATATTTTATATATTTTAGTGATTTATATCCCTTTACTCAATCTGGAAATTTGTGCTGGGTTATTATGGCGCCTCAGTGAAAACTTGAATTTCCCTTGCAATCACCCACGACTTTTGGTTAGGTCCTATTTTGACACGAATACATTGAACAGACTTTAACCTATCAATAACCTTTGTCATCCCTATCACTTCACTCCTTTTGAAGTCATTCTCCCCGTCTTTAAACTTTTTTAAACTCAAAAAGTTATCACAAATGGCACTATTATTTGACGCAACCCTCTGGAATTTGTTGCTGATCATGAGATCACCATCCTGGATGTAGTCTTTCATGATTTTCTGCTTGCTCTTTGTCGTCGGGACTCCCGTCAGAAATACGACCCGCGAAATGCTCAAGGGTTTGGGGAAAATAATATCGTACGTGTCATTAGGTCGCGTAATTCCCCAAAAGAATCCCGGGGCGGCTCTATACGCATACTCGGGTATAAAATCATTGTAAACTTTCATCGTTGTAATGATGTCTGCACTGGGATTATGGTTCTTGAACCGACGCTTGGCAATGTCGAACGTACTATCTTTCAGCTTCTGTACCTTATTGGGCAACGTGGACTTCCACCCGATGTGCTGAAAAATGGATGGAATGCGCCGAGCCACCATGCTATCTTCTGGAACCTGAAAATATGGTAGACGAGGAAAAAGGAGAAAAAAGAGATAAGAGATCCTTAATGCAAGCAGATTTCAATGAAAATTGCATATTTACATATGCTCGAGTCCGTACCGTTCTCACAATGATATTATAAGGTAAAGAAGACAACGCGAGAGAAAATGAAATAAAGGCTAATGTTTATGGCCAAAGAGGGTGAAGTTTCTCGGTACCATTATTATGAAAGTCTCAGCTCCACACCGTTTACTTACTTGTAAAGCAATATAGTGCCTCATGAGAAGGTCCACAGGCTGATCTTGATGAAACATGATAAGCAGCTTAATGAGATTATTAAGATCCGCACTACGGAACAGCAGACCAATGCCTAGGAATCCACTGAACTGCAGCGCAATCCAATGATGGGTCCCACGAGAACCAATAAAGTCTTTGATTGCGGTGATATACTGTGTAGAAGAGATGATGTCGTCCTCAATTACCAAGTAGTAATCTGACAATGTCTTGGCATAGGTAAAAAGGAAGCTGAAGTCGATGACTTGCTTGGTTCTCCAAAGTACTTTGAATAAAAAGTAAAATTCGCGTTATCCTCAATACCGTTCTGTTATAGACTCTTCTCCCACAGATGAGTTTTAACAACTGTTAATCCCTAACCAAGCTTACCTCGACTTGTCGAATCATTAAAGGTTCTTTTTGTCAGGGCAAAATCCATTGGTGGGTAAATCTCAGGCCCGGACTGTATAACTTGGAAGAAACCGGAATCCAAATGGCTTTGGAAATCTCTTTCAATCAGTCTTAGCTGTTTTTGCCTGTAAGCGAGAAAAACAATCCATTTTGGTACCCTCAAGAGAAAAAAAATCCGTCCACCAATACCTAAAGCACCCTCCAACGTACACAAACCATCGTTATGCATCATAGTAGGATAATAACAGCGAACGGAGAAAAAGGTGGAATGTCTATGAAAATGGAACAGGAAGGGGAGAAAACTTAATAACGTGACGGGATAGTAATACGTTACGTACTTTACGTCTCTGTACTTTTGAACATTTCCACATACTGCAGCGGAAGTACATGATAATAAAGAGAGGAAAAGGGCAAAAAGCAAAAAAAGGACTTGTTGAAGCTATTCCATTACTTTCACAATTTCCTAACATACATAGTGCTGACGGGTATGTGTCGTTTGTTATATTATTACGAAACGATGAGGAGGGATTGAACTTATCAAGAATGTGCACTTCACTGCTGCTTTTATAGCAAAAAAATGGAATGTAGGAATAGCTGTATATTTGGTGTTTTGTTATGTATATACGGTTACTTTGATCTCCTTCACCCGTCCCTGTTCTTGAACTGTGCAGATGCAAAAACACTACGTGGGTGGGTATATACGAACTTTTTTAACTGTTTATGGATCAAGTCCCCGTGAGTTACAGCTTTAGGTATGAAACTGAAAGCGAGACCGAGGAAATACTGATTTATAGTTTTCGTGGAAGCGAAACCCATTTCTTGGTGTAATGCAATAGAAGACGTCTTACTTTTTCTCTTGATCTGTGTCCGCCAGATAAATTACAATAACAGCATCCTTTCTTTCCTCAGGATCGGACTCACTTATCAAAGACTTTAAGGTCTGGTGCAGGTATTGCTCCTCTCGGTATACGCTGGAAATGCCAATGGCCAAAAATTTTCGTAGTTTGCTCTTATGACCGAGTGTTGGAGGAAGGGTGGCACGATGATACAACTGATTTTGCCATAGTGGAACCTCTTCACATCCGGTAACCACTGCTCCTCCTGGCACGTCAGATGTCATTGCTATATATTATTCAAAGAAACAGAAAGAGACCCTCTAGAATGTATTACTCCCTGTGTGTTTTTTCGTCCGGTTCAAGTAACTGGATTTACTTTCCAGTCTTTTTCGTCTCTCCCTTTTCATGCTGGCAATATCATTATCGTGAAGAAGATATATTAACTAAATAAAACATGAAAAAATGAACGCAGGAAAACAACTGTGCACATATACGTACATACATAACATATTAAGAGAAACGTGCCGAAAGGAAACAAACAATAGGAAATGCAGTCGTAGTTTACTTGTATGCGCATATAACTTTTACTAAATGAAATTGCATATATACATGTTGATAATGTATAAAAACTCACAGTTAGAAGAAATGGGCGTCCACGTGCTTCTGACACTCTCCATATGGTACAAGTTGAGCGTAGCTAGTCCTATGACGGACACCAGGGCAAGTAGGGTAAAATATGATAGGGAGCGGTAGCGGAATCCGAACATTCCGGATAGTATAACTACTACAGTTCGTATATTCGTCCGGGCATAACACAAAAGAGTCGCCTTTGGTGCCTTATTAATATTATTACAGCACCCTTTGTTGTTATCCACAAACAGGGTCGTCAAATACTTGAACATATACGCAGCTGAACAAGGCAAGAACCCGGTCACAAATAAGAGAAGTAATACGAAACGTGGTCAGCGCATATTTGTTTTTCCGTTGTACCCATAGCTACAGAGAAAATGTAAGTACTATATTTTCAAAGAATATGCATTAACAAGAGAGTCTTATAAAAAAATAAAGTAAATACGTCGTGGAGCCCTCAAACGACAAGATGCAGACAGCAGCACTGGATCGTGGATCATATATTAGCGTTAGTATAAGGTACACACAGGAAGATGTCTGGAGACGTGAGGGATGATGGTGAGAATGATATGAGAGATAGATGGCTACAGGACAAAGTAGCCTTCACTTGAGGCAAGTGGCATCCTTCTACTTCTCCTGCTGTGCTCCTTGACTGAAATAATAGATGTCAAAAAACGGTGGATGGCCAAAGCTTTCTCCGTATCCGCGTTCTCCCTCTCCCTCTCTCTCTCTTACTTCCTCTCTACGATTTTACACTCTGGATAACTAAACTGGTTCACCGTTCACACTATGCGCTGTGTTTGGATATATATTCCTCTGTTATTTGGATATGACGTTACGTTGTTGTTGACTGGAGTACAACATGTCTGTTTGAATTGCGTTGGATTCTGATGTCGGCAAGATCTCTATCCTCCACAACTACTTTGTTGGCGTTGTATTTGTTTTATGTACAAAAAGACGTCATACATATTGCCTTTGTTCCCCTTACAAAGTCCACCATACATAATATAACGCGTGTTTTTATTAGTGTGTGGACGCGGACACACACACACACTCAGATACACGCTAGTGTTGCAGCTACTAGTGCAAATGGACGCGGTATAATGTAAAAATGCTGTTTTCTTCCTTAGCTTATCCCTCAGTTTGCTTTCCTTTTGCAGGATGAAGCATCATATTTTCTCCGCCAAACACGTATGTACTTCATTGCCGCTCCTGTATTGAATCTACAAGAGAAAGAGAA
The DNA here is from genome assembly GCA_027744295.1 of Callyntrura guangdongensis. Lineage (NCBI taxonomy): Eukaryota > Metazoa > Arthropoda > Collembola > Entomobryomorpha > Paronellidae > Callyntrura > Callyntrura guangdongensis. The sequence goes on from JAHZNB010005079.1 coordinate 8,208, forward strand.
AGAAAAGTAGTGTAATATGTGGATATTCTGGAAGACCAAAGATTTATTGCTTTATGCTGTATAAGCTACACACCAAGCAGTGAGCCATTGTTGTTAGTTTTTATGTTTCATTTATTTTGTACATGTGTAACAAATGCTTTGCTTCTATCTTTACATTACTGAAATGGTTGCTCTCATTGACTGTTTGTTTTCATACCGTAAACACACACACACATATATATACACTGGAAAGCTGTAGGGAACAAACTGAAGTATTTAGTACAAGATTCGTGAAAATTAGCGACACTGTCAACATTTATTATCACAAAAACAATTCGGTGAAAGCAAGAAAGAAAGTTGGTGGTTGGTCTTATAATATGATGAAAATATTTTGTTGGTTTACGAAGCTAACAGCAATAAATGTATTTAAGTGAATGGCGCAGGAACGATGCACGTAGTAAAAACACTACACTTTTAGGATTAATAAGGTGATACCTACTTGGTTTAATGTAACAAGGTCTGTTTCAAAAGTACAACAAGATCTATAATATTGTTAGTATACACGTGTAGCTGTTGCTCTCTCGAAAATGGATAGCCCAAGTTTTGTTGGAGAACGAAGGGAATAGATCTTCACACAACTTAGTGGTACATACATGTAATGCACATAAGTCAGCAACAAAGTACTTTTACGATCGTTCAAAAACTTGCGTTTATTACCAATAAAATACGTTGTGCCTATCCAAAATACTATTAACCCACTTTGTTAAGACTATCAGCTAGAGAAAACCCGGACAATTTCAAGCGAATACTCCTGACGCCACAATCATAAGTCATTTTGTGGTTAATAGAGTTAGTTTATGGAGGCACATGAAAAGGCGATGAAGAAAAGGAGCATGTGAGTGTGAATAACAAGGGGTTCGCTAAGTTCCTCGTGTCTTTCCCAATAATACACATACAAGGCGGGTGGAAATAATGAGAAGATATGCCATTTTATTCCAGAGAAAAACTACATACACCAAAAACAAACATCTTTTTCATTGCGGTTGAACAAAATGCTTTCTTTTGGGGAGCTTCAGAGAGAAAAATATCGCGAGTTTGGTGGCTTGAAAGTGGGTTGGGAACGGTGTAGATATTGAAAATTGAAAATATGTTTACCCCACCAACCAGATAATAAAAGGCAAATTTTGGTTATGACATGTGAGTGTGAATAACAAGGGGTTCGCTAAGTTCCTCGTGTCTTTCCCAATAATACACATACAAGGCGGGTGGAAATAATGAGAAGATATGCCATTTTTATTCCAGAGAAAAACTACATACACCAGAAATAAACATCTTTTTCATTGCGGTCGAACAAATTGCTTTCTTTTGGGGAGCTTCAGAGAAAAATATCGCGAGTTTGGTGGGTTGAAAGTGGGTTGGGAACGGTGTAGATATTGAAAATTGAAAATATGTTTACCCCACCAACCAGATAATAAAAAGCAAATTTTGGTTATTTCATCGGATAAAGACCGATAAGAATTTCGGTTTGCTGGCACAATAGCAATCAAAATAATTAGCCAAACACGATATTATGCGCATTTTTTAAAATCAATTTTATCAAGATGAATATCTAGTTTGCATACCAGAGTAAATGTTACCTCGATTTTTCGTTATACTATAATATAATAGTATATAAATATTACATTAGATGCAAGTGAAAAAGGTACAATGTTCGTTCACATTTCATCACTTTTGCAGACTACGACGCGAATATTGAATGTGACAGCTTGCTTGTTGTAAACGCAAAGGAGAATCTGGAAAAACTCCAGACTCTTGCCAATGATGATACACTTGGGTAATATTTCATATCTGATTTAGACGTTTCTGCAAATTAATGCTGATCAAATTACTTACACCCTCTTGGATTCGAGGTCAAATATTCAGCAGTAAAAATCCTTGTATTTTTGGTACACATATATAACACTTATATAACCGTTACATAAGCTAAAAAGTTATTATGAGATGTATAAGATATATGACCGTCATCAGAAAAAAAATAATTTGAAAGGTTTTCTTTCCTACCGCTTGCTGGTGTATTAGGCCAAAAGCAATGCACGTAAACCAAATTAAATATAGGGAAATACACATCATAACTTGCACGTAGACCAAACTGCTGTACTATACTGGTAGAGTTTACGGTTAATATCCTTTTACTCGATACTCGATACAACACGAGAAATGCAAGTTGTTGGATGTCATGAAAAATAGTCTAGTAGATTTTCAGAGCTATGATTTATTCAGGATAAAACAACGCACATTGGCCGTGCAACATTTCAACTGTACACAGGTGTATCCCTATTTTTTACCATATCCCCACTCAGCCTACAAAATAAATGGACGAAGAGAAAGAAGAGAGAAGAAACTTAATATCATAATAAAAACGTCGTCTTCGTCTGTGGAAGGTGGAAGGAAGTGGTACTCTAATACTATGACCAGCTGCAGTTCATGTCTACCGATATGACTCTAGCCCACCGTCGCCACCGTATTACAACCACAACTCTGGAGAGAGAAGGACTATCACGGCTCAGTAGAAGAGATGAAACGTATGATCCCTGTCAAAACTTGGCATGATATATTGGTCACTCAAATTCTCTTGGTTTGTGGCTGACTAGCTTGCACAATATTACTGATCTTATTACTTGATGGTGGTAGTAGTGCCTCGCCTGGTGTACAAGAAGTTACTTGTATTACAAGGCTCTATGTATTCATTCGGCGTGTAAGTAGAAGGATATTGTGAGGTGTCAGCTTTCTGCTTTGAAGGCACCATAAAAGAACTGGAAAATTGCCTAACTGTAGCAAAAAAATAATAAGACCACGGTTGAAATTTCAGAGTTAAACGGGATTCTTTGGATATACTACAAAAGCACTTGTAGTGTGTGAATGTACAAAAGAAAATGAGATGCACATCACACCCAGGCATATTCACGACGAAGGAAGTGCATTACATACAATACCAAAATGAAGTCTATTAAACAAGTACCTGCGGTTGGGGTTGTGTTCAAAGACATGTGAATATATAGGGCACATTTTATTGCAAATGCAAAATTTCGTGGCAAGTAGTAACTTTCACGCGACATCAACAACATGCTCTTATTTAGTTGTGTGTCTGCAACACATCCAAGTAATGTGTTATAAACTATATAGTCTTTTGCTGCCACTACGAATAAGTGAAATCGGGTCGGCCAATTCTCCTTGTTCGTAAAAGGTACCAGTAATTTTTCGGGTTGTTGTAGTCTGTCATGTACATAGGGATCGGATCGGGTACCGGCACAGGGTGAAACGATAGGCAGCTCTGGAGTTGCTGTTGTTTCTACATTTTGGCCATCCATCCATTATGCATAATACTTTTCCTTTTACAGAGAGTGCTCTTATTTTTTTCCGCCATTAAAGAAAAATACTTTTTCTTGGTTTGGTTACAAAAAAGGCAAAGCCATGAATGAAGGAGACAAGAGTCCATAATAGTATTACCGCTGGTTCTGGCACTATGAACTGACTACGACTTTGTGTCGTACTTACAGAGATGGTTGGCTGGAGATGGAATGAATTTTTTTTCTGTTCGTTGTGTATCAGAGAATGCATATATTTTAAGCTTGTCTAGGTTGTCGGCATCAACGGTAATCCTGCTTCCACCCAGGAAGTTCTAAGGAGAAATAACTTAGTAGCGCGACTGAAAAACGGCTGCATTATGCAAATCAGTTTTGTGGCTGCCCTGCCGTGCCTATACACCGGAGCAAAAGAGCTTAGATATAGGCGCTCAATAATGTATTATCAACTGCTAAAAGAGGATCTTATTTTATTATAATGCATCCACTTATAAATTATAATACCTATATACACAGATGGCAAATCTTTTGTTCAAACCAATACTAAAATGCTCATTTACTTTCCTTCAGACTGAACAAGTGACAAGGATGAAAAACATACGGGTGTGTATTTACCATGTGTATGGGATTATATTATATACAGTGTGGGCACCTATGCTAGCATTGTATTTTGTTTGGTAGTTTGGACAGAGATGAAACATATTTTTTTCTACACTCCAATGAAAGTTGATGTACTCCCCCACCCACTACTAAAAGGTTCGTATTGTATCTTCTACTTTGCCGACAGTTGTTGTCTCTGTCGGCTCCCTGTACTTGTGTAAGCTGCAAGTTGCCAGGCTTGTTTCGCTTGGGAGACTGAATTATATATAAAAGGATGGGTTTGGGTTCAAGGGAAAGTGTGAATTGAATTCGAAAGCGTAATTTGTCACAAATGAAATTAGCGTAAGAAAATTGGACTCTTCACTGTTCAACTTTCTAGAAACTTGTGTAAACAGTATTTTTATTAACTTGCATCAGGCCGTAACTTAACTCGGACTAGATATCTACACAAGACGGATGAGAATTTTTATTTGCTTTAACATTACTTTGTCCACAAGTACTATTTTAAGGATACTTGTAGCTAGACTCTGTAGGTTGTACTAGGAAATGTGTGTACACCTACATTAAAAGATATACATATGGTCCGTTTAGCAAAAGCATAACAAGACGAATATCTACTAAAACGACGGAATGAAACTGCTACTGCACTCCACTAACAATGTGTAATGAATAATATATACTCTCTCCGGACTACAACAGACTTGGTTCAATTTGTACAAAAATAGACGTACCTAAGTAGTACGTACATGTACTATACGACCCCGAATTACAAAACCCATTTTAAGCCGACGCGTTGTGAATGTTAACTGTTGTTAGCACTTCCTTTAATCTTTATTGCCTTATTATTGCACCACTCTAATGAAAACTGATTCCGCCTGCGCGCATAAATGGAAAGTAGAATCGATTCCACATAAAAGCTCCCTTATAAATGTAATCGTATATAATATGTTTTCCCAAAGGGAATACAGTATTAGTGAAAGTTCTCTGTAAAAAATGCATCGAGACGCGGAAAAATACCCCTACTTGAAAGTGGATTTCCTTTGGTCTTTGTAGTGCACTGGCAAGATGACTTGGATATAAATTATCATAACACTTAGCAGAAAACCCTGCATTTGATACGGTTGAAAAATAGATACAGAGTTAGTAATTCATTGATGTCAAACGTCAAAAGTAAAATTTCTTGGTGATTGATGCATTGCTTGGTTCCCTTTTGTGGTTGAATCAACTTGAAAGGGGTGTGGGTGAGTACAGACATTCTTTTTCAAGTTTGGTAACATATGTCAAAGTCGGAGGAAAAAGTGCGCCATTATTTTCAGTAGGTTAATTCTACTACTTGTTTATGTATGTATTCTTAGCACATCATACAGTCGCTTATTTTATGTACCCTTTATGCTAAACAATGAATAATTTATTTATGTAATTTTTTAACCGAGCCAGTTTCATTGTG
>JAHZNB010005081.1:0-10043 GCA_027744295.1 Callyntrura guangdongensis
TCATCATGTTATACCATATACACACATTTGTCGTCGACCTTATCACGTTATGTCATCGGTCTCATTATATATTACTATTAGTAAGCAATAATGACACATTGCTTTCAGAAAAGTAATGAAAGATGTGTATATTATAGATGGAACTGTCGGTGTGTATTTGCTGTGTATCATGATGGTTAGAGTATTCTGAGGGTGAAAACCATTGTGCCCGAACCTGGTTTAGCTTTAGTTCAAATCCAAACGGAAGTCAAGAAGGACCTCTTTTTTTCCGGTTGCAATTTTATTTAAGTTACATTTTTTCACTCAATCCAACACGATGATTTTTTAAAAGTTGTTTGTAGTCATTTTGATGGCTAATAAGTTACTGTTGACTGGCACAACACATCTATATAGTTTAACTGAAGTATTCCCATTGACAAAATGGAAGGAAACCAGCGAGTGGTGATTAATATAATATATTACATAAAACTTGTTATGCACAATTTTTTTTATCATTTTCCAACTGCAAATATAAAAATTTAAGCAGTTGTTAAACTCTTTGCATATTCTATTCATTTATTAACAGAAACTCTGTTTTTAATATTCTTGATTTTTATTGTATTAACAATTACTGTTTTTATTCATAGGTGTACAAACTATTGTTGGAAAAAGCTTTTAAAAGGTGATGATATCCCTTTCACTGGCAAATGTCAAGTTTTGGAGGTTTACATGCGGTAAGTTCTTTTAAAAAATAACAAGCATACATAAAAAAGGATGTGCAATAACGTAATATAGTAAGGTAATATATAATAATTATATTGGTATTTAACAGAGCAGATGCCCACTCTAACCTTCTAAAATGTGAAGAAAGCATATTTCGCACGGATGCGATATGCAAGTGGAATGTTTCTGCTTACTGTGAGAAGGAAGTTGGGATACAAACTACCCCAAATGTATTACATACCACAACAACGAAATATGTACAAAATAATTTTGTACGTTCAACTTATCAGACGACCCGACCAGATTTGACGACTATGACAACACCGTATTCACCTCAAAATCCCGTTATCGACAATGATTAGACTCTCCTCAATGACTTGTTCGAAAAACAAACTACCCAAAATGTATTACATAATTCAACGAAATATGTACAGAATGATTTTATACACTCATCTTATGCGACGACCCAACCAGACTTGGCGACTGGGACCACACCGTATATACCTCAAAATCACGTTATCAACAATGATTCAGCTCTTCTTAACGACTCGTTCGAAAAAACTTATGACTAATTAACGACACCAACCTTACTCATCTCTTACTGACGGTAAGTGTATACGGGAAATCTCGAACTGACTTGATTAACGATTCAACTGCTGATTACATATATGAGCGGAGCCAATTTACATTGGATGAGTTATTAAAATGTATGTAATTTAGGGTTCTTCGAGTTTTTATGAATTTATTTATTAAAATCCGACGTTTCGATTCAAAACTTGAATCTTCATCAGGGAATAATATTGTAAAATACGACAGAAAAGCGGAATACAACTCACAATCGAGTAAATTTAAAATTTTATTTAAAATTTTATATGATGTAAAAAATTTATCATCGAATTCCAGATGTTTTTTGCAACTGCACATTGTATTGCCACAGACTCTTTGGTTTCGCGAAAAACTTTTGCAGTTTCTTTAATGATAATCCGTGATTCCTTCCAATCAATGTCATGAGTATCTGAGTTATCAAGGTGGCTCCATAAATGTTCAGAAACTGCAGATTGGGGGTCACAATTTCTGCAATGGCATTGGTGCTCCTTTAAACGCTCAGATAAATCCCTACCAGTCTGGCCAATGTAGATTTTACCACATGAACAATTAATTACGTATACTCCGGCGTTAACCATCATTGTTTTGTCCTTGTGACATGTGAGAATATCAGACATTCTCGTGGAAGGTACGTAACACTATTGGATTGCCTAGTTTCCTATTTATTAAATATTATTTATTATTGGATGAGTTAACGTTGAATATGTTCGATAAACTATAATTACAACTAGCAATGAGCCTAGCAAGTTTTTTCAATGGGAGGTAAAAATACTTTGGACACTTCAGACTTGATTGACAAATAAACGGAAATATCGTCGTCTCCTGAAGATCATACGAACGACAATACATTGACGAATTTCAATAACACGAATTCGAATAATACTCCACATGCAGACATCCCAATGGAAAAAATATGCAATAAGGATAAATTGTCTTTAGTATTATTTGTTGGTATTATTATCTGTTTATGTATCTCGCCAATTATTGGAGGTTTTTTATGCTGGAAAAAAATTCGTGACATTGAACGACAAAATGATGTTGTGGGTATGTAGTATATATAGTTACACAATTTCACATTTGTTGTAGTTTACATTCGTAATGTCAGTTTTTAACGGTCGTTGTATGATATCCTCTTTCAAATTCTAGTGTTACAATGTCCATTTGCCTTTTTAAAAAATCCTTACGTATCAATATTCTAAAACAACAAAATTTTCATGTCTTATATGAATATATTGAACGTGTTTAATGATAGGGTTAAATGTTAAATTTTTAATTTAAAACATAATTTACAGTGCGTACAACCAATACATTCTCAGATTTCAAAGACCTTGAAATTTAATATACAATTCCATCCAGTTCAAGGGACGAGTGAGAAAAACATTTTTTAAATCATCAAGCTTTATATGAATAAATTGTAAATGTATCGTGCAAATTTTGTTACTACATTATGTGTGACGACGCATGTCGGTTTTTTTAACCTTATTATTTTTATTATTAATTATGTCATTATGTGTAAATGTGAGTAATAATGTGTTAATATTTTTGTTTCCACTATAATATTTAAGACTACTATTAACAAAACATATGTAAAAGGTTTGTTCCATTCGTTTTATCACCATTCCCATCGACATTACTTTTCAAAATAAATGTGTACGAATCAAAACAATTTCCTCATCCAGAATTGTGCTGCTTTATTACCATAAGTTGCTAGATACACTACACATGTTTACTATCTACGTTCATAATAAACATGGAAAACCACTTCTAACACAATTATACACTAAGAAAACAAATGCTTAATTTATATCAAAACTAACTCGCCTGCATAAAAGCTCAGGCTAAACACTTTTTCCAAATCCCATACCAAACTAGTAAGAGTTTTCTCATTTTTCTATAATGGAGTACCTTTCACTGAAAGTAATACATGGTGATTTAATTTTACGAGCGAATTCAGTCTGGTTCAACGACCCGGATAAATGTTACTAATTTTATTTTTCGTTGCGAGTAAAAAAAGAATGTTAGACCCTACTTAGGACATCTACTGCATACAAAAATCTTATAAATTAGTACTGAAATTATTACAGACATTTTCCTTATTTATCTCGCTTTTCATCTGCTTTGTTACTTGCTCACTTGCTTTTAATGCGTTAAAAGAAAAAGAAGATAATGGAAAAAAATATATATTGTTGAAATGACTCGGTTTGACAAAATGTCGTTGTAATTAAATATGCTAATTGGATCAACATGGACTGCGACGGACAGAAGTATGCACCCTGATCCCTGGTTTTTCTAAAATGTAAGCAGATAACAGTATAACGTCAAGAGGTACACATTCAAACATCATGCGGCAAGTGAAGAATATGCCACAAAAATTTACAAAATAAGTGAATCAAAAAACGCGGCAGAGGGCATATGGACGACAGAAAGATCTTTCGTTTCTTAATTAATACTTTATCTATCACAAAAATCTGAGAAATAAAAAATTTAAATTGACTGTTGGCTGAAACGTCAAACGAACAAAAAAAGGATTATTGATTAGCCGGCTAGTGAAGGCGGACTGTAAGCACTTCTACAAAGGAAGTATGTAATAATATATCTATAATTGTACGTCGTATGACTTATGAAAGTTTCTATAACGAATATACACGTAATTATCTTTTCGTACCGCATAAACTTGCCGTCAGATGGTAGTACAAAAATAAATATTGTATCAAAAAATGAATGTAAAGTAAGTGGCAAAGCAACACAATACAAAAAAGTACTAAAGAACAAGTAGAAACCACGTACTATTAATTTTTTTATATCAAACATATGACATCGCTGGTACTGCGTTCCCTTTTCTATTCTTTCATGTAATGGGGAAACTAATTAATTAGGTACATGGCATATTATATTAATAAATTCTAACGAAGATATTAAATTATCTGAAAGCTCAAACCACCCTTTGTTACATCTCCAGCTACATTATCAGCGTATCTCTTAACCCTATCGACGGTGTACGCGTTTACAAACGATAAAAATAATGTGCTTTATTTATTCTCTAAAAGGGAAAAAAGGAAAGCTCGCCGATATAACACGTAACAACATGGCATTCTATCGGTGACACAGAATTGTGCATGAGTACAACAACTCATGGTTTTTAGTCCAACTAGTTGTCTGGACAAATGTTCAATGTCCCATTCCATCGTTATTTAAAAGGTAAACATTAAAATTTATGGATAAAACTCCAATAGACAGACTCTAGTTATTATATTGTGCGTGGCCAGAAGTTGTGGATGAATTTACAACAAATTGTGCAACTTTGGGACGTGTTACGGTCTTGCAAATGATAACAAAACTAATACCACTCTGTACCAAGCAAATATCCATTTTTCTAACAAGCCTATCTACTACTGCCAGTGAGTATAAAGTCAGATACATTTCGAGATATATTGATTGTGCATAAGTGTATAACGTGGCGCAGAACTGAAATGACATTTCATGTTAATGATGACTAAATATTGGATAAGCAATTTTACTATTGACTGTTTTGTTTTCTAAAATATTGATTTTCTAAAATACTAGTAGCTTACTAGCAATATTTTTTATTATTTTTTTTTATCACGGGAGACATATATTCTTACAAACACAAATTTGGCGATTGCGGTAAGGTATAATTTCGGCAGATGGTTTATCATAAACACTTTGGTTACAAACGTAACTTTGTATTTACCTGTTACCCTAACAGACTAACCATACTGCTACTAAAAATGGCATGAATCCCAATATACTGTTATCGAGAAGTAAAACTTTACGGGTTGATAAGGAAATAAATGCTATTGCTATGAATGTTGATTAATAAGTATCTACAAAAACATTTGCTTGATTAAATGGTTGCATATAACAATCGTATTAACATATTGTTTGATATCGTTACAAAATTTACTGCGCCTGTGTGACATAATATATAATATCTTAGCATTTCCCTACTCTCCTAGTTTGTAATACGCAGTGTAACCACAAAGTTCACCCTTTACTACTGCCAGATTGTGCGATATTTTGAAAGGCATTCTTGTGAAAATTCTATACAACTTTGTTGGTAAGTCATCTAAAAGGGTTACCTGCTACAATAGTAAGTCTAACTACGAATTGTCGTGAAAATTTATATAATGTGCTTCATATGAGTTTAATTATTTTCAATATTGCATGTATATTACTATTTTCTTTTTTTTCAAGTTAATATAATGTCCATAAGCGAAGACATACTATCATTGTCTTACGTTACGCACTATTATGACATCGACAATGACTTGCTAAAAGTGCTAGGAACTGTTGAGTTACATCCACGTTATCCTCCAGGAATATATAGTTTCAAAGTTTATGCTGAAGTAGAAAAAAATGTGGAATGGAGCATGTCACGGGCAGATATCACGTTATTGGTTCTTATTCTACACAATAAACTAATAACCTACCTTCCACAAGTGACAAGTAAGCTGAAAAACTGTATTTTCTTTGTTAATAGCAATATTTACTCTTCCTCTAACTTTTTGGTTGATAATGTGGAATAAATATTTCCACTATTTTAGTGGAACAGTAACGGAAAGTAGTCAAGTGGGAAAGAATGGTTCTACACCTGCATTTTCAGGAACGGAATCTCATCGTCCTTCACAAACGGACCAGGGGTCAACGAGTACGGATGTACAACAAGGATCCAAGTATGCTACCAGTAATGATGTCAATATTTCATCAAATAATGAACATCCCATGGAAAGAGGACCACAGGATCAATTTATCACCAAGCAGACTAATGGACAAGACAGGGTTATGGCCAGTACGCAGAAAAATATTCCTTCGTCGTATTCATCATCTACTACAGAGACAACCCCAAATGATCACTATTGAACAAAGCAACCATTACCAAATTTCAATATTTACACACTAACTTCCTTGGACAACGTTATCTAGGTTCCATTACTTCTTCCGATTGACAAATTCATTAGTTTTTTAGTATATCTTACAGATTTGAGATAATACTAGTGTGTTAACCGACGGTTTTTGCATACTGTATAACTGGACTGCACGATATTATAAGTATGCAATGTCACAATGGCCGTAGACAAACATTTTGAAAATGTAAATTAGAATATTTGTTAGTATTTAAGACACTTTTTATGAAACAATTTTAAAGGTTCTTGTGACGGGGTAATTAAATGACAAAAATTTGGCCCGTGACAGTGCCGCCACAAATATAGTTTTCCTGGTAGTTTACCCTTTACAGTTCATTTCATTTAATAAAAGCAATCCTTATTGTTGAATATGGGACCCTGTCTTAGTTGGATATTTACCTAAAAATGATTAAAGGGTTATTACTAACCGTTAACCTTAGTGTCCCTATTATTGTTGATCAAAGCCAGTTTTCCGCACCTTAAAGATCCATACTAGCGTCCAAGCATTCCACTGATCTATAACTTATATTGGTTTTGAAGCCCAGAAATCACTCTACAATTAGGTATGCTAATTGGGGTGTTAGACATATTGTCGTAGATCTTATGGATCAAATAAACTTTTGCGTTAGGTGTACCTATTATAGATGATCACAGTGTATACAGGTCATGCTACTGGCCATATCTATCGATTGGCGAAAACAGAATTTCAAAATTATTTTACGTTTAAAAGCTAACACGTAAACGGACCTGTTCTGGTGTAATGCATGCATCATCTGCCCATGTCCATAGTCCTGATGTTAAAGTCACGGGCTTCGGGGTTGGTCATGTACCTACTTATTTTGTTTTGCCTATGCAGTGGCTGATAATTTAACATCTTTGTATTCCAATGTCTACAATTATAGAATAAAGTATAATATAGAATTGATTCAACCAATATTCCGTGGCTATCGATTATGGTTAACTAAGATTTAAATTATTTTTCGAACCCAATGTAGATTGTAGCTTATTTATATACGACTGAATTTCAGACAAACAACGACAAAACACTAACGTAGGACACAACAATTACAATTACATCTCCATATATGTATGTACCACTATATGTATGTATATATGTAAAGGGGGCCCTTAAAGCGAATGACATCCGTTAAATTTTATTTTTTACTTTTAAGCGGATCGTACAAGAGGGGGCTAGTACTTCTGTATATTTTATCCCTGGGTTTATTCACTCGTTTATCGGTATCATACTATTAAAGTATGTTCCGCTGTAGACAATTTGATAAGAAACTTGAATAAAATAAAATTCAATATTTAAATAATAGTCAGACATTAGTTTATCCCCTGGCAAATAATTATTACACTGAGCAACTGGCATTTTATTACTTACATAGTCAAAGCTATTACATTTCAGTAGCTAATTGTCCATGTGTAAGATTTATAATAGGCATTTTTTTTTGTAATCGTTCGTCCAACCGTTAGTGACCAAGACACGAGGTTTTCAGATGCTGAACAGCAATGGGACATGGAACCGAGAGGTCTCAGTAGCCGGGCAATAATAAAACCTATCTAACTTATGCGTAATGGCAAGTAATATCACAAATGTAATTCAATGAATGTCAAAGTATTAATTACAATTTTCAAAATACCAAACTAAGAAAATTGTAATTAATAGCTACAAAGCCATTTCGTGCAATTAAAAATGTACTTAGTACCAATTTTCAATATGAAATTATCACATCAGTACCAAAATTTAATGGTATTTGATTGTAATACTAGTTTTATTAACAACTATTTTTGTATTGACCGAATCATAGCATGCAATAATCATAAATCGTGTCCAACATTCGAAAAATCAAATTTTCATGTCCAGAATTGGAAAGGTGACTTCAAAGCATTGAAACTGAGAAAAACCACAACTTGAAAAAACGGTTAAATTACAAAAATTTTGCGAAATTTTATTCTATGAATCCTAATAAAGGGACTTGGAAAACTGTAGAGTTGGTGATAGGTACATTTGATAATCTAATCTATACATCCATACATGTCGTATAAATTCTTGCTAATTCGACCATATCGATTATAATTTTTTAATTTAAAGAAAACATTTGCAAATTATAACAGCAAATACTACTACCATGGGTGATTTTATGTTTCTTAAGCGACAATATTTTATCAACATAAGCAAGCGGTTATACAATACAATGTAAGCATGTGCGATGTTGTATTTAATAATTTGTATTTAATTAATATTTTGGATGAACCTAGCCTTACTTTAACCTAGCATTGAAAATACAATGTAGGCTTTTCTACAAAATTTACTAGATTAAAGTAAGGCACTTCTAGCTCAGAGCGTTGTTGCCTTGTTGATAAATTTGTCACAAAATAATATAGTCCTGCAATATAAAATTGAAATGCTTTATGAAGGTAAATTTTAAAATAATTTAGAGCCGCGGTGGAGTTATATTTACATAAAGGCTGGGTCGGTTATTGAAATAAGCCCGTTCATTGGTAATACTTCATTTACAAACGTTGATGTTAAGCCAAGTTGGGAAAGTAAGAAATGCGCGAAAGGGTTAAAATTGGGCGCGAAGAAAAGAAAAAAACGAAACAGGAAGGCTTTGTGGAATACGACAAGGAAGGGTGAGAGGGAAAGAAAAGAATGATATGAGGGAGACAACGCACAGGAAAGTGCATCACGTTGGGTTGTGGCTACGCACGCTAAAGAGTCGGTTCGCAGCCAATGGATTGTAAAGGGGTAGTCTCTCTAACTAGTTCTGCATCCATTGAAATTAAAAGGGAAATTACATTGTCCAAAGTTATCCTACATAATAGAATACACGCATGCAGTAAGTTGTCTAAGTCAATGATAACCTAACATTATTTAAAACTCTTTTAGGGCTTATCAAGGCACTTATCAGTACCTATAGATAAGCTCTAAATTTATAGAAAACATTTACATTTTACATTTTACAGCAAAGCTACATAATCGTAAATGCAATAACACATGGTTTCTGACTATTTTTAAGTAATTTTAGGCTCATCGATTGGCTTATCAATGACATTGATAAGCTCAAATATTGAAATTAATTCATATTACAGCTATATTACCTAGTAGAACATCAACTAGTGTGTTATTATTTAATTTCTGACTATTATAACGTAATTTTAGGCTTATCGATGGGTTTATCAATGTACATTGATAAGCTCAAATATTGAAAATTATTCATATTACACCTATATTACCTATAAGAACATCAACTAGTGTGTTAATATTTAATTTCTGACTATTTAAAGTAATGTTAGGCTTATCGATTATCTTATCAATATACATTGATAAGCTCTAATTTTGACAATTATTTGTCCTATAGCTATATAACATAGTGGTACATCAGTTGATATCTCAATATTCGATTTAGAAACTTTTGAAATTTTTGGCTTATCGAACGTTCTTGATTTAAACTATATGTTACCTACGGGTTGCTTATGCCACACCTCCTCCCAGATTTCACGAACCCAGATTGGCCAATTTAAAAATTAAAATAACTTTATGGGCCAAGCGATTCCCCAAAATGTTAAAACGCTAAAAAATATTTTTAATACGCTTTATCAGATACGCCAACAAAATTGTGGGGAATCGCTTGGCCCAGAGTAGTGGGGTCATCCCCCGGTGAAAGGGTAAGTCAAAAGAAGTAACGGAGAGCACAGTTAAAAAGTACGTATGCGAATTAGTCATAGTGCCAAGCTTCAGCTACAATGGATTAAATGGGAGTCACTAGTGTGCTATCGAAACGCTAAAATGGCCATTTTTAT
>JAHZNB010005082.1:0-12991 GCA_027744295.1 Callyntrura guangdongensis
ACGCATGCTAATTAGTCATTCCGCCAAGTTTCGGCCATAGTGGGTTAAACGGGCCGTACTAGTAAGCACTTTAACCTCTAAAATGCTCATTTTCATCATCATGCTCGTTGGTGTGGAATGTCTCAACAAGGGAACCGATATATGGTGAAATGGTTTTTAGAAAACACAACATTTTCATGTATATTAAGATTGTCATTGCATTTCATGGATCATACACATAACATAGAACGAATGAGGTCTTCGGAAGAAAACGGCCGAGGGAAACTGTTATTGTGCGAAAGCCGAGTGGAGAAACACTTTGTAAGGACAAAGTGTATCCGGAGACAAAAGACCAGATAGAAAATGTACACCGGGACGAGGGCCGGGAACGGATCAACTTGCATTTTTTGTTTCTTATTTGTCGCAATATGGCGGATGAGTAGCATCAAAAATAAGTTGTACTAGTATTTGTGCTGGAGTACCTTAACTCTATAGTTCTTAATTGGGTTTGAAATTGTCATCTTTCATTATTATAGTGCAACAGCTTTTTGACAAATTTTTTTGGCTATTTTTTCTACCATATCGCATCGGAATTTAATATTTATCATGTGTGTCTGTATGTATGTGTTTCGATCTTTCCCTAGACAGTTCAAGTAATTTTCATGATAGTTTAGCAGCACATTTATAACATTCCTACCTAATACGGCGCCAAATTTCAAGTTTCAATATTTAACCGTTTTTGAAATAGTTAAATATTTCAAATATATAACTTATATATTTAAAATTGTTAGTATTTTCTGGAAACTGTAATTTTCAAAAGTGTTTGACTCACAAAGATAAACACTTGCAGTTTACAACATTTAAAAATTATTAGCTGTTTTTAAATTCTCTGCATAGCCATTTTCGTAATATACTCCCACTACATCCCGTGATTATTTTGCAGAGCTTGTTATCTACTTGCTGTCAGATAAAGATGAGATAAAGATAAGACAATTATCTTTTATTTCTTTAACTTTTAATATCTATATAGCACAAATTTGATGCACATTACACTCTGTCAACATGGATTACAACACTTCCTATAATTTGTTCTTAATTCAAGTCCAAATTTTCAAACGACCACAGTTAATTGTTGCCATACTTTGTAACATTTATCTTTAAAAATAAGTTCAGGTAAAACGGTCAGTGCCTGCCCAAATTATCAACGGGAACCAAATTTTGACTGTCCACATGGAATAAAACAGGTTTGATAATTTGGTCATAAATTAAGTTGTATAGCAAATTAAATGTCAATAACTAGTTTGCACGATCGAAACAAGCATTTTTATACATGTGTACACGGGTTTACGATATATTGCAAGCTAAGCTCATTTATGGCTAGTTCTGATTTACATAAGATTACATTACAAAACCGTTCATGGTGTACATTTCGGTTGCTAGTTACAGCAAAAGTGATGATGTCTACTACGAAAATCTTTTAAACATATAAAAGGACAAATTTTACAACTATTTTGATACCTGAAACCGTCTGGGTAATCGTTACTCCACTTATACTCACATACACACACACACGGTTATGGGGACTTTACACCATGGCGTATTTACTCTGGACCTTTTAAATTCTATATTTGCACGCTTTGCTAAACTGCGTGCAACGGGTTACCCTAGTACGTAATATATATATACCCTCTAGGTGTATTCACTTTCACTGTAGGGTTTACTATGTTTAAAACAATCATGTGATAGTTATATTAACACGGTCATAAAATATACGTTTTTGGTTATGATCAAATCTAAGCAATGAAAACAGCCTAATAGTTTAAAATAGCCAATACGAACCAACTTGTTTACGTAATTCACTGGACTAATTTATTTCTTTAAATGTTTCTTGTTTTAGACACCTAATGGTAATGTGGAAGCAAAAGTGATGTGCTTCTACAGGAGAAAGGATCTACCACCTTCCTTAACTTTCTTAGCGGACAGACATCAAAGTAAGTACCGTTCAACTTTTCACAGTCTATTGTTTTAGGAAGAAAATATTCAGTTATACAAATTGAAACTCTTGACTAGCATTTTTAATGAAGGCGGAATAGGTTTAATTAACGCTTCATGCATGACAATATTGATAAGACAGAAACGAAAAAGTATGTAAGTAGAGTACAAATTTTCCTTGTTTCCATTCGAGTACCTAAATACATTGTGAATGTTTTGTGTTACTTTTACCGTAAATCTGCCGATATGAACGTTGCATATATTCCCGCAGTAAATTTATATGTTACTGTTTGTTATCTATCTAAATAGTATTTAAATGTTTAGTATGTACCTATGTTGGTGCGATAACCATATTAAGTTGCTCAAACAAACATGCTTAATACATATATATGCATAGTGCTTAGTGTATCCACCCACACATTCTTCTTCCTCCGACAAAATGTCCGTGATTCTACTTTTTCATTTATATAACTTTATTCAGATTGAGGAGTTGATTGTAATTTGACAGATCAAAGAGTATTCGAGCATTTATGGGACACGCGTCTATCCCATGCTACGTCTTTGGTTCCTTCCTTTCTCCGACTTTCTTTATATCATCATAAGTTAATCCGTCTTACCATTACATATCATTCCACAAGGAGAATTCAATGAAATAGCATTTTGTCCGTTTTGCTACGACGTTTGTTTGTGTTGGTAATCAATAATTAACTTTATCTAAAAAGGCGTCACCTGTAAAATTAAGTTAACGGTAAACACTAGAAAAACCGCACTTCGTTATAATTATCTCATACAAATTATTCTACGTGTCAATAAATTTCAATGGAAATTAATTTTGACGCAGTTATACGTATACAAGTCTTTGTTCAAGTTGTTAATGATGATGATGTTTGTTTGCGCGATTTTTTGTAATAATTTCATTGATTTTGTCAGTACTGTATTGTTTGGTACAGTTTTAAAAATTGTATGAAAAGTCAAAACGGAGTGTAAACGTTGTGAATTGACGACAAAACTACCTCAGTATTTTGGTTGTGTTATTTTGTTTATTTAATTCATACCTACTAGGCTGTTGTAGAAATCCAGCAACTCTGATGTATCATACAGAAAACCAAATGAAAATAGGAGTTCTATGTAAATATGTATATGGACTTCACTGGGAGAAAGAGAGCGAGAGAGGGGGAGGGGAGAGAAAAGTAATATTGCTGTTGGTCCCGTCCCATCGTGTCAGTTGGTTGAGTTTATAGGTATGGACGGGACTACGGAACTTGATGAGAATGGAAATCGCAGTGAAATGATTACATACAACGACGTTGGCAATGATAGAATAATAAATGAAAGAAAGGGGGTAAGCCTGAGCACATAGTCTGAATGAGCTGAATCTTTCACTTTTTATCATTGTGTGGTTCTAGTCGAAACAACAACTTTCTCTTTTACATGTAATGCAAAGAAAGAAGTAATGCAACAAAGCAGACTACCCTCTACTCTGATATAATAAAGTGAAGTAGGTATACTGAACTAAAGGCAATCCTCCTTGGACTCACAGAAAAAGTATGCCGAGTGTGGGTAGATGGCTTCATTTATTTGTAGAATAAGTGAAAGCAGGAAATAATTGAATGCATTCAATATTTCTGTGAATTCAACAAAGATAAAAAATATTTGAGGAAGGCATCAATAAGTACATATATAACTAATACTGTTATATTGTTTTACTGAGATCTATTTAAGTAGTTTACATCCTAGTATCTTAGATCAATACATATAGAAATATCTATGTAATATCTAGAAGACTGCAATTTGAATTGATTCAAGGAATGTATTTTTAAACTTGCAACGTAAACATTAAAAGTGTTAACATTAATAAATTGTCACAATTTACAAAATCCATTTATGAAGATAGTAAAGTAAATTATGTCTGTAGTTAACTATTTAAAAAAAATTGTATCAAAATGCTGATTTTTTATGATCGATGGGCAATCAGTTGGGAATGAGCAAGTAATTAAAAATGCCGAAAACTGAAGCATTATCATGATCATCATGAGCACGATGCCATGTACACCTACACAATGTAACTTATTTTTTCCCATTCATGTACCCGTGTCTACTCTCTGTTAGCTGTTTTATACTGGAAGAGTAAAACATTACCTTACACATTAGCTGTTTGATATCGTCAACGTGAAAAAAAACCTACCAAAGATTCTTTTGGTTCCAATGCACGATGCAATAGTCTTTATTTTAAATGAGTGCATTACACAAGGAAGGAACTGAATACAACGAATGGGTACATGTTCCCCGTGTGTTGCTTTTAAAATAAATACCGTGTATAATGCCATTTGCTTGTTGTGTAAAGAAAAAAAGCGGAGCAATGTGTGAGTCCGAATGAGTCGTACACCTTAATGCCTTCACACAGTAAAAGTTGTACGCAGTACTAATGTGCGGCAAGAGGGCACTGTAGTAATGAAGGGAAAAGACAAAAAAAACTGAAGTATGTCTGAGTGTTTTTATGTATACTCAAACGCTGAGAGACGGGGGAGAGAGAGGATTCATAACAACACGACAAGAAGAGAGACCACCGAAAAGCGAGAATGTGTTTGCAATGAGGGAGAATGATATGGAAGAGAACAGCAGCAGCCTGGTTTGGTAAGCAGAGTCAATTGGAGTAGAGTGGTAGAAAGAGAGGAAGAGAAAAAATCCCTCACCACCACCATGCGCATCAAAACTTTCTGGGATGTGAATTTGCCAATGACCTTTTCCGTCTTTTGCATGCTTCGTCGGTAGTGATTGAAAGAGGGTTATTGTTATTTTTTTAGAACGATGATGATAATGATCACATCAGTAGTGGTGGTTGTATATGTGGCGGAGTGCTACGATGCGATACATGGAGTGTCTTTTGTGGGTGTACGATTTAATTCACCCCTTTAACGCTAGCTCTAGCACTCTTGCTGTCGTATTCGTATTGCTAGTTTGTTTCATGATGTTTGTAGTAGTGTAGGCTTTTAGACTTACTGAACGGGAACACTATGCTTATTGTAAATGTTATCTTTTTTATCAACAAAATAATAATGTTCACATCCGTCCAAAGCTCCGTTCGTCTCCTTTATGCACGTTGAACAATATTGAAAATTGTGAGACCTCATTTGCAACACTTTAACCAATTGAAATATTTACAATCATTGTATAGGAACTCTCAAATTATAATCTATCATGTCCTTGTACCTATTTGTTTAGGGAAGTTTAAAAAAGAACTGATTAATTTAGAGGAAGGACCATGTTTAAATGTATGATTGAGTACATGTGTAATTTACAATTATAATATTCATGATTTTGGAAATTACGATTATGTATAATTTGTATGGAAAATAATTACACCTCAGCTAGGTATTGTTGAGCTATTTAATTCAATGTTCACGCGAATTATGAATTTCTGCAGGTGACCTTGGAGGAGGACGAGGGTAAAGAAAGAGAGAGTCTCAGCCCAAAACAAAAGCATATTTTGAAACACAGAGAACTATTCCTTAGTCGACAAGTGGAAACGTTACCTGCAACTCAAATACGGGGCAAATGTTCTGTTACGCTATTAAATGAAACAGAAAGTCTTCTATCGTATATTAACAAAGAGGTAAGCAAATAAGCATCTAGAACACGCGAAAGCTATGACGTGGGATGAAGCACATGAAACTGGGGAATTGTTTTTTATTTAAAATAATATTAAATTTACATTTATTTTTGAAATAATTGTTACGATAATTTTAATAAAATATGCTTCTATTCATTTTTTCATTTTACCATTTTAGGACACATTTTTTTACTCGCTTGTGTACGATCCTCAACAAAAAACTCTTTTGGCGGATAGAGGTGAAATCAGAGTAGGGAACCGGTACCAAGCTGAACCTGCGTCGTTACTCAAAGAAGGTACATTAACTGCATGTGTTGTTAATTTCTTGGTTGTACACAATTATTAAAACAACCGAGTAAATAATTTATTAACCTTGCCATTACTTGAAATTAATTTTGAATAGGGGAAGCTGATACAAGAAAAATGGAAGAACTGGAAACTTTGATATGGACTCCAGATCATGGTCTGACAGATAAACAAATAGATCAATTTTTAGTCATATCCCGGTCCGTCGGCACATTTGCAAGAGCTTTAGATTGTTCTAGTTCGGTTAAACAGCCAAGCTTGCATATGAGTGCTGCGGCAGCGTCTAGAGACGTTACACTGGTAAGTTTCATACTACGAGTTTGGCATTTTTCCTGTTAATTCTTATTCAAGTTTTCACAGCTAGCTGTTGCAGTATTAGTAATTTTTGATGTGTTATGATAGTTTCATGCAATGGATACCCTTCATCAATACTCGTATAACATCTCTTCTGCGATATCTGCATTGGTTCCATCGTCTGGACCTGTATTGTGTCGTGACGAAATGGAAGAATGGTCCGCCTCAGAGGTGAGTTGATTGTTTGTATTCACGTAATCTAGCGTCTAATTAACTTTTACTAAATTTTAGCATTTTAAACTTTTTTATGTTTATCTTTTTCAAAATTTCTTTTCTTTTGACCCATATCTAACTTGTGGGAAACTTGTGCTGTAGTATAGGCCAGTCTTTAAATATTTGAAATCATGTTTATCTCGTTGCAATTTCAGTAATAAACAAAGTCCTGCTGCTGTTACAAGCAACAAAAATGTACTTAATGGAAGTAGTACTCCGGAACCTCTTATTCCTGGAAAACCTTGTGAATCGTGCATGAGTGAGTCGATTTTACTATATTATGGTTACTAATTAATTACGAAAATAGAAGTAATTTTTTCTCATTTATTAACAGATGTAATGTCCACGCAATGGTACGCATGGACTGGGCCTAATGGGACACAGGCTAGGCTATGTGCTAATTGTTGGAATTACTGGAGAAAGTACGCAGGTTTTAAGGCACCCAACAAATTATGTAAGTATAAAAATATCGTTTGCACAGCAATATTGCCAATTTGTGTTCGTAAATAATTAAATCCAATTTCACTTTTTTGTATTTGTAGTAGATACTGATGTTGATCTGATTAAGAAACCGAAAATTGGACCTTCACCAGAGGAAACTCCCCCTGTGGTGGTTGAGCCTCCACCGGGTTAGTACTCAAAACGTTATCATCTTGATGTCACAAATGGTATTAAAAATATTAAGCATTTTGTTTTGCATATTTAGCCATCGAACGCCCTCCAGGAATAATTCAACCCCGTATTCACCGCTGTGCAGTAGCTGGGTGTGGGAAGGTTAGTTAGTCAGTTAATGCCTGCATTTGTTGTCCCAGTTTTTTAATTAACATTAAATTTAAAACTAAAAATTTGGAAAATGTAATTGCAGGAATTCAAAATGAAAAATCAACTTGCCAGACATTACGCCCAAAATCATGGATATTCTATGAGATCAGGATCTCCAAGACCTGTTATGAAAACGAGAACTGCCTTTTATTTACATACCACTCCCATGACTCGGGTGGCAAGGCGTCTTTGTGGTGATATTTTAAAACCTAGACATGCAGCAAGGGCACCATTTTGGCCTGTAAACGTGATCATGATAAAACAGGAATGTATGTTTCGTTAATTTAAATATAAGTTAAAGGTGTATTAGGATATTTACAAGAATAATTATTTTTTTATTATCATGTTGTAATTATTAAGGTCAACAACGAGTAACAGGGAAATCGCCAGAAGAGCTTAAGCAGCTTGTAACAGACAGGAAGAGAAAACTTCCAGATGCTAAAGTTTCTGAAGTGGCTCATGTTTTGGGACAAGCAGATCGAGTGACACCAGAGTGGCTAATTTTAACTGATAAATCAAAATTGCCACAGCCAGAGAAAGTCGCATTCCCTAAACCACCCAAAGGCCCAGGTATATGAGTTTTTTAATTACTTTGTTGGTAGTTAATTGATGCATACTTTCACCAATTTTAAGACTATCGTGGGTGACAATATATGTATTATATTTTTTTAAAATATAGATGGAACCTTGCTGTATGAGAAAGTACCCGATAAAGTAGTGGCTGTTGTGAATAACTTGTCTCCCTCGAGTATCATTAAGAAACGGGGTTTTGAAGATGTAAATGGCGTTGATGGTAATTCATTCATCATTGTTTTAGACCGTTTTTATTATCAATATAAGTAAAATGCTGGCAACGCACGCCTACAAGCCACATACATATACGCTAGTGTACATCATTGTAATACTATCATTATCGGGTTGTATTTCGTATTTTTCAGGCCCACCAGCAAAGCGCCAAGCATGGGATCCTGCAGCAACGCCGCCCAGTAATCCAACTAAAAGTTCAAGTCGGGGTGGGTCACCATTGCCTTTAGTTTCACAACACCTTCCTGCCAGTTCTAACATGAATATTCGAAATGTCTTGAATCATATGAATGGTAACAGCAAATCCAAGCTTGCATCAGTAACTAGAATAGGATCCAGAAAACAAATAATTTCGTGGATGGACGCCCCCGATGACCTATACTTTTATAGTACTGCAGCTACAAAGTAAGTTAATATTTTAGTTTATCTTATAGTTCTTTGCCCTGTTTAGTCAGGGCTTACGATAAATATTAACATTGTTATATGTATATGTATATTATGTTTATTGATCACGCAGAAAACTTAGACGTTCACTTTCAAGCAACGAATTAAGAAGACTAGCTAGAACGCCATGTAAAAAGGCACTTAACAAAGGTATTTTAGAAACCCCTCCAGCCGTCACGGTTATGCCAGCAGCAGCAGCTATGGCTGCATCAGCTTTAGTAGTTCCATCTTCAAGGTCGCCGATGCCGACGTGAATTAAAGATATTTTAGTATCCTTAAAAGCCCACCTATTTTACCATTTGGAATATTGCAATTTTCGACAATGGTGTGGATATTTAATATAGTCGTGTAGGTAAAAGTAAAGACAGTGCGATTATTTATAAAATGAAATCCATTAACCGACACAATCAGTGAGTTCTATAATTATTGTCTGTAGCCGTTACATTACGTTGAAACTTTTATTGCTTTTTATGTAAACTTCGTCACTTGTATTAACCTCGTATGGAGTTCAGCATGAGTTCTCTTCTTGTATTACACTGCAACAAGTACACAACCTCCGTCCCAGTTTTCAAGCATGTTTAGCCTTTTGGTTGTGGAAAATTGAATCAGCAAAAACATTTTTCAGGCAAGTAAAAATTAAAAGAGACGAAAATAAAGAAAAAATACTTTAAGTACTACATGGCATCATCATCAGCAATAATGCCTCTCTGAGCTGCTCTGTATTTGACATGTGACACGTGCAGTATATGAATTTTATTTATATTCGCATTTCTGGTCGATATATTTTATTTAAGAAATGTTTGTACAAAAATGTGTTTAGGGGTATGGTAAAATAACTTAATGCATGACTAGTACATTTGATAAGTTTTATTTGTCAAGGGAAGAGTAGCCATTTATCTGGATCCAAAGAGGGGATTTTTAACATTTATGTACATTTGTATTTTCGGCTCAGAAATAGTAAGGATGTAAGCCGGAAGCATTGAATGTTTCGTGAAAGGAGTTACACGATTTGGTGAGGAATACCTATTTATTCAAGTTGTGAAATGATACAATTTCTAAACTTTTATCATAAAGTTAATTTTGCGTCTAGATTGTAAAATTGTAGACCTTGGAGTGGAATATTTTCTATGTTATTTATTAGCGTGAAATTGCCACATGTTCATATACCTGTAAATAGTGAGTTCATATAAGTTTGCCAGTTGAAGTATCAATAGCAAAATAATTAAAATGTTAAGTGTCTTCTATTATATATTGGCACTGCTCTACCGTTGTCTACCAATGTTTTAGAATGTAAGAAAATGTACCTTAAATTTTTACATTTGTATTTCAGCAGTCGTCAGGTTTTGAAATCCTGAGATTTAATATATTGTATGAGGTTATTGTATTTAAATGCAATGTAAATGTAATCTACTGCGCATACTGGCAGCGATAACATAGTTTTAAAATTCTGTTATGAATTGAGAAGACCATGATACAATGGGTTGGGTAAATATTATATAAGTGGATAATCGACGTAGGTGCATTTCAAACGTTTTCTGCTTATCTGCACCTCACAAACGTATCCCTAAAATGGAGTTTTTTTACGAAACACTTAATGATTGAAGTAAAAATTATTACCCATTTCATAAAGCTTTTTGACAAATTTTTGATTAAGATCAGTATGTACAGTAAAATGCTGAATGACGGTGCGTGAATGTCTGCTGGGACATCCTACCTAAAATAAGTGAAAAAGTTTTATTTTCTATCAAGTATTATATTATGTGGTTAAACGATAAGCAGTTCTAAGTACTGTACGTATTGTAAAAAATTAATTTATTACGTATTGTATACTAAATCATGTGAAGTATTTGATCTGGATTTGTGAAACTAGTAGTCTCTCGAACCAATGTTACTCCTATTATTTAGTAATGAATAAACGGAGAATGTAACATTTTACACAACATGATAGCGGTTATTTTATAGTCTAGATAACGATAAGAGTTTTTCAATAATATACATAGGTCTCAGTAAGGTGTTATTTTAAATATATTGGTCAAGGGAAACTTTTATAAGCATTTTAAAAAAGCTTGTATTTACTGACTACATAATTACGTAGATTAGATTATCTGCATAGGTGTAATAGCATGTGTATGACTAAATTTAACTGTATGACTTTATATGAATGTAGTAAATTAAATTTCCTCATGTACAGTAAACTGCTACTAAAATAGTTAAGCAGTTATTACGACTACTGTACTATACTTTTTATCGTATAAAAATAGGAAGAAAATGTCTTGCTCATAGAAAGTGTATATGTACATGTTAGATGGATAAAAGGTTGTTAAATTTCTTTAAAGCTGTTGTCTCACCAAATAATGATTTCTATATATCTGTTCAAAAATAAACTATACTTTTAATGAAAATTTATCATTTCAAATTTCCTGAGATGAAAGGTACAAACAAGTTGCAGATTCTGCATGAAATTAATATATCATCACAATATTACTTATCAATAAATTATTACTTTATTATACATTGGGGTCATATTTTGTTATAGAAGATGGAAGATGGTCATAAACAAAAATTCCTTTCGATTTAGATGTTTGAATAGTTTCCACATATCCCAGCCAATAAATGACAACGCCTGGTCCAAACCTGTTGTAGTAGCTAGTTAACTGGTCTTTCATATAGTTGTGATGCGTTTCTTCATCTCCAAATGTAGCTTTGCTTTCTATCCACGTTATTACTTTCCCATCCACCGCTGCGTTGCAAGCACGAATCACTCCATAATTAATTCTGTAAAATGATTACCACATACCCTTACAACTAATTACACTCACCTATAGGAGCCTCTAATTTGAAATCTGGCGTTTTGTCGTAACCTTGTTTTCTAAGTTGGTCTTCCTCTAAATACAATATTCCTTGATCATGAAGCAACCTGCTGAGACGAATTTCATGTTCTTTTCCAACGGTTCTATGCATACGCGAGGACAACCAACAAAGTTAAAAACGTCAAATCAAAAAAATATTATAAAATAAACTTATAAAACAAAACGTCCATGAGTGATGGCTGTATATATACCTTTTAATTGCATCGGGCAGAGGTCCATAATTGTCATCATGTACCGTACACTGAATAGAGATGGAATACAGAACAAGTTATTAAAACGAGGAAAAGAGGTTTGAAGTACCCTTAAAAAGATTGAAAAGGATTGCATAAAAATACCAAATACGTCTCAAACGCTAAATTACGATCCCGTATCAAGGTAGTATCACGAAGATATTTGTTTATTTCACTTCTTATTTCAGTACGACTCAGTTGCTTCACAGGGCCTTCAAAGTTTTCAGTGCTAACGAGTTTTTGACCTGCAAATGATTAATCACCCATCACAGGCAAACTTTTCAAAGTTAAAATTTGAGGCAAAATATTTTATTTATGTGACTTCGTCATACAATCTGTTGGCATTCCATCCACATTGTCGTCCACCTGATGCTCCACATCCACCATTTCTTTAGCTTTAATTTCCTGTTGTTCCATGAGGTATGCTTCTAATATAAATTTTGCGACAAGTACAGGGGTTATACTAATGTCGTCGGAAAGCCTTAAAATTATACCAGCATCTTCCCTGTTGTTGACGGCTTCTTTATACCTTTATTTTTTGAAAAAAAATAAACGCTTATCAATTTGGCAAATAACGACAAGAGCGTTCTTACAAAATAATGGCCGAACGAACGAGTTTTACGAACCTGAGATAATATTCCCTTATTTTCTCTGGTGTATTGTGTTTGGAATGATTCGTCTTCATTTGTTTCTGAATATAATTTGATAAAACACTCCCCAGTGTCATGAAAGAAATACTACAATAAAAGACAAACAAATAACCGTTTAAATTTTACGCTTTTATACTACATTGTACATCGCCGATCCAACACTTCCAACATTATCACATAAAATATTTTTTATCTGTTCGTTAAAAAATCTTCAACTCCAACCTCGGATATTTGCGTTCCAAAACATCTTGGCATTCCCTCAGTTTTGTTGCTTGAATAGTCTTTATGATATCTTGATACAAGGTCATCGACATCATCGTGGCAGCCAAATATTAAACTTTAGATGACAGTTTGAGTAACTAAAACTTAAAATGATATTTTCACAATAAAGGTTGACAATTTATATTTGCATATCAATCAGCTGCACTACACAAAAAGTTGAACTGGCCACTTCGATTTCATTTTGTGATGTTGTGATCGTTCGTGAGAACGAGAAGATTGAGACTAGTGAGTGAGTGAGTGGAGTGAGGTTAGGCTAAAATTTGTTTGTTGTATTTTACACTAAAAACAGACAATACACAAACACAAAACAAAAACACATGCTGGCTTTGTTTACCACTCTGCTCTTGTACGCTGTTGTAGTAATACCGTAAAAACTGAAATAAGCGCATTCCCTGAAATAGGCGCAGTCCTGAAATAAACGCAGCTGCGTTAACG
>JAHZNB010005083.1:0-14188 GCA_027744295.1 Callyntrura guangdongensis
GTACGAAACCGTCGCTTCACACATGAAAAATAAATCAGTAAAAGTTGATTGTTTTAAATGTATTAATTTATTGTAATCCGAACTTTTTCTTACCAAAACATGGATTTTTCATTTTTCCATATTGATGGATGTAGTTTAGTCAACCTTTGTTCGGAAGTGAATAATTATTGTTTAAAAATGTATATTTACATACTTCGACATACGTATCCGTATACGTAGTGATTTCATCCCGACAAAGTTTCTCATTCACTGAAAAATTTAATGTCGGAATTTATTGTATATTGACGCTTTTCCTTGATCATGATTTTGAAATAAACAATTACAATTCATCCTCAAGAATGTTTACGTTACTGAGTAACTCAATGGCGTTAAGGTTACCTACTTACAAATCATGCTATACGTTTCTCCATGAAGTACATTTAAATATACTTGTCACACGTGTTTAATGTTTTTTGTTGGTTTCATCCTGTCATAACCATTTCGGTATGTATAGACTTAACAGAGCTTTTTCATCGAACCTTACATACACGTTCAACATGTATATACAGTATTATTTTGTTTATTTTGTCAATAAAGTCTTCAAGAAGAATTGTACGCTAACGCACACTTTGACTGACAGGTCATGGTTAGAAACGACGACTTCTGAAGAAAAGATTAGGATTTGTTATCTGCTGGATGTTTTGGTTTTAACAGATGCACAATAAACTGAAACTCCTACACGTTAGTGCCGTTAAAGATGATAAATGAGCTTAATCTTTTTAATTTTTCAAAGTTGGTGTAAGTATGTGTCAGACTCGGGCATGGATGGAACGTAATAGTCAGCAAGTCATAAGTCACAATCAGCTAGTAGGTTTTATAAGTGCAGATGTAACTGCGTGTGCATATGAATAGTATAGGATTCGGAATACGGACTTTGATGATTTTGTGAGCATGATACAAGTACAAGTTGCATTGTAATTGGTACGGTTCTTCTATCTGGTCGCTTTCTTCTTTTTCTTTCATTAACTCATGAAGTCAAGTTTTACAAGAGTGGACGCATATGGGGAGACACACTACACTGAACAAATTCTGCTGTTAAGTTTATAGTTTCATCAAATACATTGGTATTGGGCATAATCTTTGGGCTGCTAACTAATTTTTAAGTGTGTTGTAGCGTGTTCACGTCCGCACACGTAGGTAACTGATTCAGATTTAGTCTCGTCATCGAACCCGTCATGTTGACTAAACAGTGAATGTAAAATCATCCAACGTTGATGCTATTTTCGGGAAAGTAACTCGTAAAAATGAGTCTGTCTCTGTCGTGTCAAATTGCTTACATTTCATATGTAGTCTATAGACTTGCATTTTGATGGGACTATCACATTGTTCCATATTATTTACTTTAACTTAATCGGAGCAATCAACCCTTTAAACATCCTTTAATGAAACTCATAATTAAGCTCAATTGAGGCTCAAAGCTATTCTTCTTAAGAGTGGCTCCGTACTAGGTATGTAAAGCTTAGTCTAGTTCGAGATAGAACCGTGGATTGAAGCCAGATCATGGGAACAACGAAGGTCGTGCTTTCCTTCATTTTTGTATATATACATAACATACATTCCCAACTCTCCACACACATCCTTCATTTCGATGCACACACCGACTAAAATTAGCTTTTTCAAGAGTCCTTTTTGCAAACTGACTAAAAAATATACTAGAGATACACGAGTATATAGAACACTACGAGTGTTTTTTGAAGGCAGTTGCTGTGGTAGTTGCTACGACAAGAAGTAAATAGAAAGATTTGCATACAGTGTGGCCAAGTTGTTATTCAAAAGCTTTTATCAATACTATAATCATTGGAATATAAATACTTGCATAAAGGAAGTGTAAGTTTGCTGCGCTAAGCTAAGGAAACAACTGTGCTCACATCATGTTTGCAGTTGCATGCATATTACAACGACTTGAGTCGGAAGAATAAAAGATGGGTTTTGTATAGTTTTGGGTCTCACGCAGAACCGTAAATATCAAACTCCATATTTTATCATGTAGAAGGAAGGAACCAAGAGGAAGCCAGTTCCGATCCCCGTCACTCTGGCAGGAACCTCGAAAAAGTTTCTTGGTTTTTAGTGAGGAAAGAAGTTTGAGAGCGTCTCACTGGTTTCGTCAAAGAGCCCTAGCATTAGAATGTATACATGCATTCATTCATTAATCGTTTATATGCACTGTGGGATCATTTATCAGTGAGCTCGTGCGGACGAAAGCGTCACACTGAAAAATAGGGCAGCGAGATCTTGAAATTAGAGCACTTTTTTGCATTATTTTAATAGCCAAGTTTCATTGTGTTAGATGTATTTCAAATAATCATTTGTGTTTCCGACTGCGTGTTGTGCATTCGACTTGTGTCTTATGCTGTCTTGGCTGGAAAGGGACTGAGTTGTTAGCAATTCAAGATTTTTAAGTATTGGCATATAACGTGTACTAATTCAAAATGTCTGTGAACAAAGTGTGCTGACTGGACATTGCTCAGTGAAAGTTTGGAGCAAGTAATATATACTGCTCTTGAGTGTCTTGACGTTATATCTATTGAAATCTTTATTTTTTTAAATCGTCGTGATGAGTCGTTTGAAAATTCTACGGAGGAACTTTGCAGCTCGCAGATTAGAATCGGAGGACGGCTGTAATACTTTAAGACGGAAAGTCACCGTATGGATGGCGGATTTGAACCTTTCCAAATTAATTGTGCTTGTTTTGTTTTTTACTCTCTCCAAAAATAGGGAGTAGCATTAGTACACTTTCCAATGATGACAAATACATACCTCTTTTGTATTTCCCGTGATTCGACCTGCACAAATTGCAGTCATTGCACCTTTAACCTTTTTATGACGTTGTCACTTTGTGTAGCCAGTCATGTGCTTGTGCACATAGCTTAGTTTTCGTAGAAGTTGGCAGTAAAAAGCCATTAAAGCAAAAATTCTGATGGTTTGCTTGTATTGATTTTTGTCTTGACAGATTGACGATTTATACAGTGAGGTTCTATATGCCTTGGTACATCCCCGTCGCTTTCGCGAAAATCAGTCCGAAGCTGATGGCTTCGTCACACATTTGCAGCAAGTATTCCATATTGACAATGATAAGCATGCCAAACTTCTGGAGAATGCCAAAGAAAAACAAGCTCCACCTCTGGTTCTAAACCTGGAAGTGGTGGAAGCCAAGGGTCTTAAGGGAAAGGATGTCAATGGTATTTACATCACCGTCTGTCCAAGTTTGCCTTCTGGTGTATAGAGGTTGCTCTTTTGACTTATCCCCACGAATTTTTTGTTACTTTGTACGTAAATGCCAACAATATTGCTGAAACAGTCCTGTATTTAAATTAGCATTCAGAGCATTGCAATAGTGTAAAAACATGTTTATATCTTTTTTAAATAGACCAGTAGCTAACTCCCAGGAGGAAATCCTTCACATCGAAGTTTGGTAAGAAAACTTTTATCTTTTTCTGCGCATATATGATACCTAACGTTCATTAAATATTAAAATGGCTAATCAAAAATGTTGAAAGTTTGAACAACGATAAAAAAGCTAGTAAAAAATTGTATAAGAACATCTATCCATTCTTTAAAAACTTGATCAACCACCTTTATTTAAAATAAACAATTGGTTGAATTTACGGGGAGAAAATTTACATACGTAAATCGTACGTACGTACATATGTAAATCTTGTTTTATGCTCGCTCAATGAATGAAGACGTTGTCTTTATTCAATTGTAGATGATATATGTCCCCTAGAGTGCACTCGTTAATCCAGGGACTGACACAGTGTTAGTACGATACGATGTGGCATTGTGATGATAGCATTTGGTTAAACTGATATAATATTATGTATGTAGATGTATGTATACTCTGCTCAAGATTAAAAGTGGCTTTTGTAAATACAATATACATAAAAGAATCCTCGTATAGCTATAGTTCCTACGATGATAGTTTTTTAGCACGTTTTGTTCCATCTTGGAGTATATCCAAAAACAGACGCTGTCGCTACTTATATACATATAGCAATTATTGTGGCAAGGAAAACAAAGAGATACGACATTGATGCGAATGCATTTTGAAAGGAACCTCATAAATTCTTTAATCACTGCACCATAAAAACGTTTCAAAAGCCGGTATAAACCGACTTATCCCATACACGGAGTAGATGTGGAACGTATGTATAAATGATCTTTTCTTGTAGCAGATACAATAAATAAATGCAGAATTTTGTGACGCGTTAACTATACACTTGTGAAATCTTGTGATTTTAGTCGTGTGCTAGATATCTTTATCTTTGTGTTTGTGATAGCAACGATAGATGATGTGCATTTTACATGTAAAATTTAATGTTTTGTTTTAAATAATTTTAGGGACTATGATCCAGAGGAGACTTTAAAAGACAAAATGAAACGGTTTGGTGAAGTGAAATCCACTAGAGGGCTGCGGATTCTCATGAAAGAGATAGCATTGACAGCATCAACGGGAAAACAAAGCCATGAGTTCCTGGGTTGTCTCAAAATCCCCCTAAAAGTAAGCCAAGTAGTGTAACCTGATGCCTAGTATTTATTATGTAATGTAATGTATGTAGCATTGCATTTGTTACGCCGTACGCAGAACACGGTAGCCATATTGTTATGCATGAAAAGCAAAATTTACTTAACTAATTATACATAAACTACGTCTGTCCAAGGATGTTCCTACGGAAGGCACTGATCGCTGGTGTCCATTAGAGAGTAGAAGTGGAAATGGACATAAAAAGAAAGGCGAAATTCATTTAAAAATGGCATTGGGCGCAGAGAAGGAAAAGAAAGTAGCTGCACAAGAGTACCGACACGTTCTTCATCTGATGCTTGTTCATGAACTCGACGAGGAAAATGTGGAGCCACATCAGTGGGAAGGCCGTTTCAGTAACAAGTCTGCATTTATATTACGTACATTGGAGTTGCAAGGGGGCCTGACGCCGAAAGATATAGATATAGCGCAGTGGCTTGTTTTCACTCGTGTCCAATGCGAGCACCCGTTGAATGCGAAACTGTTTCCATCACTGTTTCAGACAATTATTCAACATGTACAGAACCAATTACTTGGAGAGGATGAGGTAAGCAACTGATAAGGAGTTGAGTTTAATTGACTAATAAGAGCTTGCTGATGTTTTATGCCCAGATCCTGGTTTATACTGAGCCATCTGTTTTCTAAAAAAAATATGTTTCAGATGAGAAAGTTTTGGTTTGCGGCGGAAAAATTGGTTGAGAATTTCGTAACTTTCTTTAGAAATGTACACCAATGCTTCATAGCCAGTTCCAATGTCACGTCGCAAATTTACTACATGTTGAAGTATGTGAGCAAATAAGTTAAAATGCACATGTATAAGATATTAAAAATTACTATACCAGCGAATTTCCATTAATTTTTGTAGAACTCTTGAGCTGCTAAAATCATATCTAACAGACAATCCAAAGTCAGCCACTGACATTGAAGCTAAAGTTACCGTGGATTTCATAATACAGAAAACTGAAAATGCGATCTCTCGTGGCGCAAATGAGTTGTATGTATTTTAATGACACATGGATGATCATCTTTCCTGTCACTGTCATTCATTACAAACTACAAGTATCTCTCAATATGTTGAATGACAGTTTTTAGTGTTAAAATTCTTTCTTGTTAAATTAGCTTTACTGGAATCGCCCAATACAGTCCTAATTCTGAGGAGCCGGAAATCGAACATATGATCAAAGTTGCCCAGTTACTGATTGCAGACTTGCGGAAAGGCCTTGACACGCATCATAGCGTTTTTAAAGAGTAAGTTCATTGTCAAGTTCAAGAGGATATTTTGTGTTTCGTCACTAGTCACTCTATTAAACTCTGTAAACTTTCAAAGGAAAGTTCCATATAGACAAAAAGTAGTTAATTATCTGTTTGTATCTCTAACATACGCTATCATGGTACTCGCATTGATGGTATTTTTATGTGAGACAGCATTACTTTAAAAAAAGGTTTGATTGTTTGCATAGATTGTTGGGAGTGGACTACTTTGATATCACCTACCTCGTTTACGATGAAAAGGTATACCTTGTCCTGATTCGCAACATGCAGGAAAATTTATTTCACACAAACTGCCAATAATACCTAATTACTATTTGTTTTATTATTTGCAACTGAAACTGGGACACCGTAGTATTGTGAAATTGTCAAACCAGTAATTACTGAAATATGCGGAAATCTAAAGCCGTTAGATCTGAAAAACGACGACGGCTTCTGTCAAGATAAGGATGTTTCGATTGGAACAACACTTTTTGAATTATATTTAGCTGTGAAGCAATTTGCTGAGTATGTCATGGTATTTACAACTGTTGCCAATATGCATGCAAATACATGATTTTTAACTCATAATTTCCACCAATTTCAGTCTCTCTGCAAAGTTGGACTGTGAAAAGGATCTTTGTATTCATGGTACCTTCCACAATTGGTTCCATACGACGGTTGCACAATGGCTTGACATTGCATGGTTCAAAGCAATGAATCGTATAAAGAAAGCCGTACAATTGGACACGTTGACACCAGTTGATAATTTTGTACAGTTTACTTCCTCTGCGGTGGATACAGCCCATATATTTCATCAAGTATGTATAATTACAATTTATAATCACTTTATCATCTGTCAGATAAATTCGTATAATTATGTACAAAATTGAATGTATCCACAATAAGTTAACTTTGTACGTTATACATGCACTTTGAAATTTTGCTTACATATTCTATAGATTGAGATATTTTGGAACCAGTTATCGTGGCCTGAGGTGGAGGGCTCCTACTCATTTATTGCCAAAATTCTGGATGTATGTATCTATGCATTAGTCACTGATGGCTATTCACTCAATGGCCGTAGATCTGTTTCAACTCATTCACGACATATTATGTATTGTACATCCTTATTTTATTTTCAGGATCTTTGTCGATGCACTATTTTCTACGCAGACTTGATGTGCAAAAAAGTAGAAGAAATGGAAAAAAATGTAGATGAGAAATATAATATTTCAGACGAGGTATTTTCTTTTTATTGTATGTTACTAATAGTAACCTCATTGTTTTACTTATCCCAATTCATGTTTTAAAGTAATGATGAGTATCGTATCATTTTAACATCACAGTTGTGTTTAGCGATCAACAACATCGAATGGGTGGCAGAGGAAATGGCGCCGATTAGTGATAAATTAGGAATGACCAAAATTATTGAGCAGCTAGCCATAAAAAACGGCCAATCCGTGGCAGACCAGTGCCAGCGAACATTAGTGACAGTGATGGAAAATGCGACTGAAAATATTAATAACAAGATTATTGATATTTTGGAAAAAGTTGGGTTAAAGGTGTGTTTTTCAGTTCACATACTTTAAATAAAAATTCAGTTGTAGTCATGCTTATTTAATGTATGCTGTCGTATTGTAGATGAGGCCAGTTATTCAAAAACTGCTCTTGGAAGGGTGCGAATCTGATTCAGAGGAGTACGGCACGGAGAAGCTCACAAAATATCTAGACAAAAGTTTGATCAAGTTGAAAAACAAGCTAAAGCCTGCCACATTTGACAAAGTATTTGCCATCCTTTGGGAAAACGCTTCGGTTGCTCTGCGCTATCTCATCACTACAAACATTGAGGTGATTCCTGATAACTAGTTGTCGTTTTGTTCTATATGATGCAGCAAGAAAGTAAATACTCATGGCATCGATGCGTGTATCTTAATTTCATAGAAACGAAGACCACCGAGCTTCTTTAAGCAGATTCATTTCATGATCCAGATTCTTGTTAACTTTTTCTACCCGGATGGACCAGGGGAAATTGATTCAGTTTACAATTCTAACATTCAAGAAATAGAAAATTTGATAGGAGTTTATGGTGCATCAACAACAGAGCTAATTATAAAGTATTATCAGGGTCGGTATCAAACGCAAAATCAAAAAACCAATAAAACTTCGGATTTGGGAGCTCTGACAATTCGAACACACTATTGTGAGGACATTCGTACGTTAAGAGTTGAATTATTGAATGCCAGAAACTTGAAACCTCATGACTCTAATGGTAAAAAGCTAACTTTCATTATAAAACTATTTTTGTTACGTTGTTTCGTAAATTCATTCATATCCGAGGTACTTATAAACTGGTTTATAAAGAGTATAAATGTACTTTAATTAAATTTTAGGCCAATGCGATCCATATATAAAAATTAAACTGGCACCTAAAGAAATCTTTCCGTCTGCCCCTGTTTACAAAAGTAAAGTCAAGAAGAAGACGTTGTTTCCTCTATTTGACGAACTGTTCTCTGTGTAAGCAAATGTTATAATGAAATGCAACTGCGTCTTTGTGGATAGACGAGAATGCAAATATTGACTTACTGTGGCAATCTTTCTGTTTAATCTTCCGTGAAATAGGCCTCTCAGCCCAGATGAACTCTCAACTGGAGGAATAGTTATGTTTAAACTAAACGACCACGATTTATTTGGACGAAATGACTTTCTCGGGGAGTGTTTCTTTCCACTGGAATCCATTCCATTTGCAACTTCCAACACAAAATTGCAAGATCTTCCTCAAATCATTTTGCCGATTACGTTGCCTAAAGACCCAAATTCGGTTATTCTGCAAACCCTGGAAAGTCGTCAGTGGGACAAAACAGCGGTTGAATTTGTTAAAAAAGAACGATCCAAAATCATTCCATCGCCAAATGCACATCCTTAGTGTACTTTTCGGAAAAAAGGGTCTTGCAGATCATTTGTGATTTTTGCTGGTGATTTGACAATTCGTTCTTCTATTGACTATGCTAACACTAAATGCAACACTATATCCTGCATTTCATCGTACTACGCCTATAGATATAATATTAAGTTATGAATTCCTCAAATTTGCATTCTTGAAATTTATTTCCAAATGTATTGTTTGGACATTTATTGTGATTAATTAATAGGTTTGTAACAAAAACAAATAATCGAATAACACCCACTAAATATTTAAGTTGAATTTGAGAAGGTGTACATTGTGATGACGTCCGTGTATTGACTATACTATATTGACACTTGTAGAAACAGCTATATTTTGCCATAATATACCGAAATAGCATTTAACTGAACACTACCGGTGCATGTTCGCAAATCGAGCATACAACGGTGAAATTCAAGCGCAAATTCTTCGGAATGCAATGTTAATATTTAATACAATTAAGACTTGGCCATGTATTTATAACTGTCGTTATTAAATTGTTAAACGTTTCCAACCAATACAACACGAGTTTTTTGCTATTTATAAATGTGCATCTGACATCTATTAACTAACAATATCTTTTGATGAACCGGATTCTCAATTCATTTTGCGGAAATAGTAATGTTTGATAGACTTGTTCCATAGTTTCATTGGAATCTACAAGCTCTAGTTGATATATCTGAAGTATCCGAGTCAGCGTAGTATACATATCTTGTTCCGCGAACCTCCTTCCAGCACACATTCTCGTACCATGCCCAAACGGTATCATCAGATATGGATGCTTTTCCAACGTATCTTCGGATTGATCGTTACGCAACCATCTGAAAAGTATACATATTTAAATTACAACAATACTATTAAACCTTGGTCTACTCTATGTTTTATATAATAAAATTCTGCTTTAACTGATACTTTCTCTTCATTTCATGCTCTACTTGATTCGACAATTTCGCGTTGAGTAGCAAGGAGTATTGAGTAAAAATATACGGATACCTTATACCAAACTTGATAGACAGTATTAGAAACAATACTGCATTTCCTAAGTTAAAGCGATGTGTGTATGCATTGAAAATTTCTTCAGTTACAAATAGTTGGATAACAAAATACTATTTTGAAAATAGCTTAAAAACTGTGCGTAGCTCAAAATCAAGCTCAATGTACCAGCTTAAGGTAGATCGCTTTACTTAGCTTTACATTTACCGCAACAATACATTTCATATCAACAGACAACAAAATCACAGTCAAAATGATGCACGTATTTGAATTCGAACATTTTAATTATACTCAGGTGTGATGACCTGTTAGTTCTACCTCATGGGCTTTCACTGTAAAGAAAGGTGATATTATAATATTATGGGTAAGAGCGTAGTAAGAGATCGACTTTAGAGGTTTCATAATTATTGATTTTCTCATCCTGTCGGTTCTTTAATATCATACCTCTCTGGAATGTAATCATCTGGCTCAGAGAAATACTTTGGTGACCGAAACTGCACAAACTGGTTCAAATCAACATGTATCTAGAGATTGAAAATAGCAGACACTATTAGTTCTCAAACAACTCTTGAATTTCATGAAATGTTTACATCCACAAAGAATTGTATACCCCGCTTGGGATTTTGTAACCTCCAATAATTAGATCGGTTTGAGTCACTCGGGAAATTTCAGTTCCGTTGGGATACATCCTGCAAAATTATGTACCTAAGTATAAACTGCTCTTCAACGGATGAAACATTGACGTAAAAAATACGAGTTGAAGACCTTATTTTATAATTTGTATTATATGAATATATACAGTTACCCCAAGTGGTATTCGTACGCTGGAGTGTCACCCATGTTAAATCGCAAATCTCGAAGGCGATTATTTTAACCCGTGTTGGTCTAAAAACCTGAATCCAGGTGCTCTAGGAGAACTCGGTGGGGGCTTTTAGATGCACTTGGTTTCATTTCGATCGGTCCGCAAATATATATATGTACCGGAACGTCTCTTTCACTGCCGCTTTCAAAATTCGTAACTGATTAATCATGTCAACAGTTATCTCTTCGTTCTGAGGAACGTTTTTAGTAATTTCCTCAAATATTTTCTCTTGGATATCTGGGTGTTTGGCCAGGCAGTATAAGTTGAACATAAAAGTAGGTGTTGTCTGTGTATGGAATTAGTTAACAAGACAAAAAATGGTACATTTGTTATTAAAAAATTCATGTACGCAGTACAGAATTTGGCGAATGGGTTACGTACATATGTATGTAGCTTAAGTGCGCATTACCGTAAAATAATTTTTTAACTGTGTTTCGTATCGATACTGAATTACAAGGAATTAAACGTGTGTTTGCTCATCCTTTTCATGTTTTTATTACAATTAATCCGGGTCATACACATTAAAAGGATACTAATGGCTCCCGAAACCGCACAGGGCAACTTAAGATTCCTCTACTTTTGGCAGTTTTGCGACATTACGATTGTCAAATTTTGCTGTACGTTGTATATATATTTACTATACCTGATACTCAATACATACCATATCCATAAATCGTTACTCAAAGTACCATGGAACTGCTGCAAAATTCCTGCAGTATGATATAATGTTATTTTTACTGCGACATAGCTGTTAAATGTATATATGTAAATTGTTGTATACCATATTCATAAATCGTTACTCAAAGTACCATGGAACTGCTGCAAAATTCCTGCAGTATGATATAATGTTATTTTTACTGCGACATAGCTGTTAAATGTATATATGTAAATTGTTGTTACCGTGCTTAAACCATCTCCAAATAAGGATAAAGTGATTATAAACACGTCCTTGAGGCTGAGTTCTTCCCTTGACAACAAGTAGGTTAGAAAACTGTACTGAGTTTTGTTGAGATTCCCCTCGGATTCTAGTCTGGAAATGTGCTGGACGGACTCTTCAACCAATTTTGACGCGTCTCTTTTGTGCAAAGAACATCATATAGAAAAATCGCTAAGCTCTGTGCACTATACTGTAACTCAAACTGTAACGAAGGGTTAAATTAAGTAGAATTTTCTCATACGAATAGAATAAATCTTCTGCATCCAAGAACCGTTTCCACCTGGGAGTTGTAATGAATTTAAACAAAGGCAGTGAATGTTTCAGAATGCCTCCTTCGATGAAAATGGTTTTATTAGCATCTATCATCACCTTGGCCCATTTTTCATTTTCTTCGAAAGACCGAAGCCTTCGCTCAAAGCATACCATTCCAGCAGCTGTATGCATAAACAAGAGTAAATAAAATGATTGTGACAGGAAGCTGATCAGATCCACAAAATAAGAAGATTCCGTTCCCTTTTATCACACTATTAATGTCGACGTACGGACGTGAAAATTTTCATAAACTTTCGACACGAAAAATAAAATCAATTTTTCCTGTGCGTTCTTCTCCACTTACATTCTAGGCTCCATTTCGCCACTAAATCCCGTAGATCTGGTGAAATCCTCTTTGCATCTAAAGAAGCCTCTATTTTTGCTACAAAATCTTGAGCAACACTATCAACAAGCGGCAAATAATAGTGAACTTCATTTGGCCTAAGCATCATTTTCTGTACAGCTTTACGCAATCTGTACCATTCCTCGCCATTCCTGTGAAAACACGGGATTCAGAAAATTTGCTCAACTATTGGTAACAGGATCGAACAAATCTTCTAAATACATGTAACAGTCCACCTCAATGCTTTTATGTAACTCGGAATCTACGAATATGCTTATATTGAATGTTGGGAGATGAAAATGTTGTTTTACTTACGTGTTTCCCAGACCAGGAGAAAGTTGACGCTTTTCTCTGTAAATTTTTGTGGTCTCTTGTAGCGGTGGGACCACGGGAGTTTTTCCGTCGGCATTGAGAACTGTTTTCACGTCTTCGGGATCAAACACATGGATTACTGTTCTAGTTCCAATGTCCTGACGCACAACAGGTCCATATTTTTCATGCAGTTTCCGCAGAGTATCCTGATATTTAGAAATGCTATAAAAACCTACCCATTCAATATCACACAAAACATTAATTTGTCAGTTGAAAGCATCCATCCAGTCTGATTTGATACAGAAAATCAGTAGCAATTACACATGTAAACTGAATGACATGAAACGTTGAAAATAAACAAGAGGTTTCCACGAACCCAGTTTGTAATGCAGTACATTTCCTAGAAACGGGATCCGCCAGGGGCCTGGAATTTCATTAAATTCCTTTGCCGCCTGCGAAATCGCAGCGGTATTAACTACTGTTGAGTAGTAGTTAGTAGATGATGGTTTCTTAACTATTTTGACAGCTTGTTTGAAAATCATGATGAACAGTATTAGACTGACATGCCTGATTTTTTCTTCTGAACTGTGACTGATTTTTTTT
This sequence comes from Callyntrura guangdongensis, assembly GCA_027744295.1. Classification (NCBI taxonomy): domain Eukaryota; kingdom Metazoa; phylum Arthropoda; class Collembola; order Entomobryomorpha; family Paronellidae; genus Callyntrura; species Callyntrura guangdongensis. The sequence continues at coordinate 13,113 of JAHZNB010005083.1, forward strand.
TATCAATGTTACTCAAAAGAAACAACAACATAAGTGAAAATATTTACAAAAGCATGCAGCTAATAAAGTGAGCGATCCAAGTGAAAATTATAGTCTCATAACACACTGTCTTATCATAAGACTCTTTACCACGGATAAACGATCAATGATCCGCATTTTAACTGTTGCAGGTCTGTTCATCACAAAATACAAGTGCACACAAGATGTCATTCGTAGTAATCCATCCTGCACCTGGTGAACATATCATTTGCATGAGTGCATTAAGATATATGCAACATTCAAACTGTCGCTTAGATGAACTTGGTTGGTATTTTATTATCATTATTAAATCGAGCTACTATCTTGTAAAAATAAAATAAACTGTCACCTAGTGTGCACTCATTAGGTGCATGATCAAGTAATGTTCTAGCATGATGACAAAGTAATGACTGTCTGTCTTTGTTCTTTAAACCAACCATTTCAAAGTTGTTTTAAAATGCCCCTCTTGCATAGGCATATTAGAATGTACGACTACGTCCTTAAGTTATCATTTCTAGGTTTTTGTTGACACTGAACAGAGACTGATAACGCCGACACAAGTGTGATTCAACGTACGATACAGGTACATTTAATAGGGCCGTCATGAGTCCTGTCAGTATCTACAATCTACACGGAATCGTTTTATTCAAGGACTAAATCCATAAGTCTTTTAAACTGTCAAGTAGGCCCAGTCGATTTGGCGTCTTTACTGGCGTCAAACTTGAACTGTACTTGTGTTAGAAGTCAAAGAAATAAAAGAGAGTCTCTTGTTTCTACCACAAGGGCGGGGGTCACTGACAAGCCATACATACAGACATATATTATAGCCCTTGTCACTGCAAGTCGATTGTCGAAACCCCCATCTTAAACGGATTAACCGTGACCTTTTTTTTGAACCGTGCGATGGGATAAGCAATTTTCAAACTTTGTTCCCACTAGGATCTAAAAAAAACCAATCTGGGTCAAATTTTGCAAAACGTCATCATCATGTATTTATACATCAATTGACGAAAACAGAATTTCAAAATTTCTGTTCCTGTAAGAGCTATCGTGCATGA
>JAHZNB010005084.1:0-10958 GCA_027744295.1 Callyntrura guangdongensis
CTCTACTGCCCCTCCGCCGTGGTGGCAAACTTACAGATTGCATCGTCGAACGATACGGAAGGATTTACGGCTGTTGCATCCCCTCGTGGCGAAAACATTTTTGAAAATTCGAGAGTTTGTTGTGACGAAAAAACTATTTGATGAAACGGAATTCAAGTAAGTATGTAGAAACCGTCATAGGCTGCAGAACCGGGGGGATGAGGGGGCATACATTCCCCCCCCCCCTGAAATTTTACTGTAGCTTCACCACAACTCTCATTTCATAAATGTGTACCTCATTTTTTATTTTTTTCTTAGGAAAAAGTACAAGTATATAAAACCGTTTGAACTGAAAGACATTTTCTGTCATCAAATCAAGCAAGTTGGTGATGAAATCATGGAAAAATTCGTTCCCGTTATGACCTACATGTATCAGAATAATCCGTCATCCCTCAAAAGTCTCTCTGGGGGGAAGCAAGCCAAAATTCTAGAATGTGCCACTCACATGATTAAATCCAATGCAAGTTTACAAAATAAAATTGTGCCGTTGATGAATATTTTTTGAGTGAATTTTAAAAAGTAACAGTTTTAATCTATGTAAAGGCATTGATGCTCGTGATGGAGACGATGGATAATATTGTGAAAGTTTATGAGCGCTATCGGGATCTTCTTCCAAAAATTCTTTTGGAGACATCTGTTGAGGACAACACCACCGTGACCTTTTATCCAACCATTGACGATTGCATGTTCTGTTTGAAAAAAATAACAGATGAGGTGGTAAACGTAGTCCAGCAGATTCCAGATGTGAAAATACTCTTCCAGAATCGAGCAGAAAGTCAGGAAGCTCCTTCCCGAGACTCGTTTTATCGGATTCATGTTCCTCCAGACTTTACCAACTTCATTACGACAAGGTTTCGGGCAGTGATGGAGGAATGGGTGGAAGAGCCGAGGCGTTTTGTAGCCGCACTACGTGAGAGTTTATTTTAATTTTTGTAGTGCATGAAATAAAAATATTTTTAAGTAAAACTTCAAACTTCTTGGGGAAATGAATTTAATTACTTGTTTTTTTTATAACTTTTGCAGAGGAACAATTTGCTCCAATTCTAAATGGGGACGCCAAAGCTCGAGCTAACGAATTTATTGCTGGAAAGCGGGATTTTCACGACGGAGTTGGTGAATTACCGTATTTCAAAAACTATATGGACATGACATATGACATTCCCAAAAATGAGTACTTTGACAGAATTCGGTTAAACAACGAAGACGTCATTGGAGGCATGATGGATGTAGCCAAAATGCATTTCAACCTACTACTCGACTACCTCATTAAATTTTATCGGAGACACAACTACAAGTTATATTTTAGTTTTTGAAAAAATTAAGATGGATAATTAAGATTTTTTTGGAAACTTTTGGAGTTTTAAATTTATTTGCTGTGATTTGTTTGGTTTAGAATTATTCAAGGCTACGAGGCAATTCGGGCGAGGCTTTTGGCTGAACCACAAACCACAGAAGAATTGGTCGATCTTGTTGAGTACATTGATGACGCAAGAGGTAGACTCTGCCAAAATCTTAAGGAGGATATCACAGTGGCCATTAAAATGTTTTTCACTTTGATGGACCACAATTTATTGAGTGCTGACGACCGGGAAATTTCCATATTGGCACATACCTGGCATAAAAAAATTCAACCAGCGTTCGAGAAAAGTGCACTTGTAAGAATTTTATCCAACTTCGATTTTAACCTGTATGTATTTTAGCTAAGCTGATGATAGGATGCAAAAAAAGCTCATTTGGGGCACGGGATCTAATTTATATTACACTATTTCAATGTCACAATATTTTTTAACGGCGTGGAAATGAAGATTTTGTCTGAAATTACGCATGCAGCTACCGGAAGCCTTACTTTGGGAGTTTTTCTGCGTTGAACCTGTAAAGCAATGATTTTTGTACACGTTTTGTAATACTCTTGTTGTATTTTGAATTTTAATTTTAATTGTATGCACAATACACGGCAAAACTTAATCGCTAACTATTTGTAGATGATTGAAGAGAAAAGAGTGGAATTTGAGGAGAAGTTGACGGAAAAAATTGCCCAAATGAATAAAGACCTGGCAAAATTGCTTAGACGTGTACGGGACGACTTTGCAAGATACGGGGACTATGAACAATGTGGCAAGTATTGTGATGTGAGTAGAAAAAAAAACGAAATTTCAACCGTAGTTTTAGTGTAGTTAAAAATAATAGCTACTTAATATGCTGTTACTCTGTTTTAAAATGTTTTATAAAATTATGAATGCAGGACCTGAAGTACGTACATAATCGGGTGAACACACTGGAAAAGGAAATTGACTGGATAAATAATGAAGAGCTTTTATTCAAGTTTACGTTGAGTAATTTCCCTGATATGGCAGATATTAAGGTAAATATATTTTCAAAATATTTCTGGTGCGCAAAATTTTTTGAAAATGATTACAAGTTGAAAAATTTTGTCATATTTTTTTGTTTAAAGAATAACCTTGAGCCGTACACAAAACTGTATCAGATTTCGTACAAATGGCAACGGGCAGAAAAGAAGTACATGGATGGCGACTTTACTTTGGATGGTGAAGCTATCGATACCGAAACTGAGGAATATTTTAAGTAACTAGTGCACAGGCATCTCTGCGCATTGTAAAGTTGTAATTAGTTTTACGAAAGTATTTTTCATTTTATAGAGAGTTGTACAAACTACAAAAACTATTCAAGAATCGAATCAAAGCACAAAAGCAAGCGGAAGCGGAAGCCAAACACGTTCCCTTGTCGGTGTTGTGGGACGAAGATAATTTGGACACGGTGCCGCCGCCACTTAAAATTTGTAATACAGCTCTTGAGAGTTTAACTGCATTCCGGGTACATTTCACGTTGCATTCGTTGTACTATTTCCAGTACGAAAATTGAGATCACATAATTATGGAAAAATTGTATAATTTATCTTCCCAGAATTATTTACCATTTTTATCGGTTATGTGTAACCCCGGTTTAAAAGACCGTCACTGGGAGCAAATGTCAGAAATCTGTGGCTTTGACATCAAGCCAAATGCTGGAACTAGTTTGAGGAAACTCCTTGGTGCAGGGCTGACCCCATATATGACAGAGTATGGACAAGTTAACGGTGCAATTTATTTTAGCGCATTTAATTTTTTTCACTGGTAATCCTTGATATGGTTGTCCAATGATAGGTTTGAGAATGTGAGCATGGCTGCAAGCAAAGAGCACGCGCTGGAAGTATCTGTAACAAAAATGCAAGATGAATGGGAAAACTCGAAACTAAGCACACATCAGTAAGTTTGAAGTTAATTTTTAATTAAAAGAGCATTTAATTGTTGTGCTGAATGATAAAGTCAAAATCACGTTTTTACAGGTACAAGGACACCCCGGTTAAAATTCTTGCTTCTGTGGAAGAAATCCAACTTTTGTTGGAGGACCACATTCAAAAGACACAGACAATGAAGGGCTCCCCCTTTGTTCGTCCTCACGAAGCCAAGGTGAAGGCCTGGGAAGAATCCCTCCTTCGAGCCCAAATGACCCTGGAGGAATGGTTAAAAGTGCAAGCAAACTGGATGTACTTGGAGCCGGTTTTCTCCTCTGAAGATATTCAAGCGCAAATGCCGGAGGAAGGTCGTCTCTTTAAAAAGGTGGATGCTGTGTGGCGTTCCATAATGGCGGAGTTGGGCACTCAAGTGAACGCCGTGGAAATGGCAAGCAAACCAGGTCTCTACGAAAAGCTGTGTGATTTGACCGCTCTCCAAGATAAAATCATGAAAGGCTTGAATGCTTACTTGGAAAAGAAGCGGTTATTCTTCCCGAGATTCTTTTTCCTCTCCAACGATGAAATGTTGGAAATTCTGGCAGAAACCAAAGATCCAAATAAAGTGCAGCCTCACTTGAAGAAATGCTTTGAAGGTCATTTTCCCACTTTGTTTTACATCTCTCTCCTCGAATTACAAACGATTAACGGAAAAATTATTTTTAGGCATTAACCGACTGCAACTGGACGGTGAGCTGGTGGTCCACGCCATGTTTAGTGCGGAAGGAGAGCGTGTCATGTTCAGCCGACCAGTGGATACTGTAGAGGCCAAGGGTTGCGTGGAACGATGGCTGCTAAACGTGGAAAAAACAATGGTTCAATCCCTCAAGGATGTAGTGACCACTTCCAGAGATGCGTATGTGCTGACGCCAAGAGCTGATTGGGTAACAAAATGGCCCGGTCAAGTGGTCTTGTGTACCGGTCAAGTTTTTTGGACTTTGGAGGTTCACGAGGCGATTGTTTCCAGTTTGCCAAACTATTTGGATAGGTTGAATGTGAGTTCCCAGGAAAAAAATACCACTAAATTTTTTAATTTTTTTTCGGCAGTGTTTAAATTAATAAATTATTACATTCGTTATTGCAGTAACTTTCAGGTAAACACACAAAATTATCTTTATTCTCGGATCCCAAAAAAATGGACACTTTTTACATCAACGCATCAATTACAGGAATTTCGCCGTGTCTACAACTACCGATCGGAAATGGGTTATTTTTGACGGTCCTGTGGACGCTGTTTGGATAGAAAATAGTAAGATCTCACGAATTTCCACGCCGTTAAAAAATTTTGACACATTATAATAATGTGTAATTGGATAGATTCCATTGTGCAAGTCCCAGTGTGACGTAAAATTTGTCGTGTTAATTATCTTACAGTGAATACTGTACTGGATGACAACAAAAAGCTGTGTTTGATGTCTGGAGAAATTATTGCAATGACAGCAGTGATGTCTATGGTGTTTGAAACCCACGATTTGAGCCAGGTAAATAAAGCAGCATTGTACAATATTATTTATACTTTTTGGGTTTAACTGTAGTTAACTTTAAACTCCTTATGGGCTCCTGTTCAGGCATCCCCCGCTACTGTGTCTCGTTGTGGAATGATTTATTTTGAGCCGTCAGCTCTTGGTTGGGAACCTATTCTTCGGTCTTGGATGAACAACGTGGACCCGATATGGAAGCAGGACGAAGAAACAGAGACTTACCTTTGGGACCTCATTATTTTCCTGGTCTCGCATTCCATGCGTTTTGTGCGAAAACAATGCAAAGAGTTGTTGAAAACTGGAGACTCCAATCTAGTCATGTGAGAATTTTTTTTTTTTAATTTCTTTCCAGGTTTTCCAGGTAAAATGTTTACCACATTTTTTACCTGTTCATTTTATTCAGGTCATTTCTGAACATCGTAAATGCCCTCCTTGTCGACGCCCGGGAAGGAATTGAGCGCGAGCTCAAGTATGTCCGCACTTGGTTCACCGGCGTTTGTTTATTTGCTCTTGTCTGGAGCATTGCTGGGATATTAGACAGCGATTCTCGCACAAAATTTGATGCTTTTGTTCGTCTCCTTGTGTCGGGCAAGGATACCGCCCATCCCTTTCCGGAAACTCTCCCCGCAAAATTTGAAGTGAGTTTTCCAAATGACGGTCTAGTCTACGAATGGCAGTATGAAACCAAGGGCAGAGGGAACTGGAAGCACTGGAATGAGTTGGTGAGGGGCTTTGAGACCCCCAGTCATAACAACATTCGGCGAATTATTGTTCCCACCGTGGACACCGCTCGGTACTCGTACATAATGGATCTGACTATTCGTCACGAGCTACCCCTGCTACTGGTCGGTCCAACGGGCACTGGCAAGAGTTGCTACGTTCAGGAAAAAATCATGAATGGATTGAATCAACAAAAATATATGGGCAATTTTATCACGTTTTCCGCTCAAACAACCGCAAATGGTACCCAAGACTTGATTATCAACAAGCTCGACAAAAAAGGGAAGGGCACTTATGGACCTCCCGTGGGGAAAAAGTGTGTAATTTTTATAGATGACATGAACATGCCTGTAACGGAAATTTACGGCGCCCAACCTCCAATTGAGATCCTCCGCCAGTATTTTGACCACAAGCACTGGTATGAGCGTAAAGATACGAGTAAGATATTCATGGAGAATGTCCAGTGGATGGCAGCCATGGGTCCACCGGGAGGCTCTAGACAAAATGTGACGCCTCGTTTTATTCGCCATTTTATTGTGGTGTCCATCAACACCTTTTCGGATGACACGATGGTCAAGATATTTCAAACTTTGATGCAAATTTACTTAAGAAATTCGGGTTTTACCCCGGAATATTTTGGAATGGTGAATCCAATCGTGAATGGGACGATGGAAGTGTACAAAGAGGCGATGAGTCACTTGCTCCCCACCCCCAACAAGTCCCATTACACTTTCAACCTGCGAGACTTTTCTCGGGTCATTCAAGGTTGTTGTTTGATAAACAAGAATGGGGTGGACAATAAGCGGATATTTGTGCGTCTTTGGGTGCATGAGGTCTACCGCGTGTTTTATGATCGTCTCACCGACGATAAAGATCGGGAGTGGGTTTTTGCCCTGGTCCAGAGCTGCGTGTCAACGCACTTCAAAGAGAGCTTTGACGTGGTATTCGACTTTTTGGCGGGTGGTCCCAAGGCTAAAGTCAAGTTTGAAGACATGCGAAATCTCATGTTTGGCGACTTTATGAACCCGGATGCGGACAAGGAGGATAGGCTGTACCAGGAAATTCGCGACTTTGACCAGTTTTATAAAGTGGTCCAGATTGGTTTGACCGAGTACAACAACACGAACAAAAACAGGATGGATCTTGTCGTGTTCCGCTATTTATTGGAACACTTGAGTAAAATCAGTAGGATATTGTCCAGCCCGGGCGGACATGGTAACTTGTTGTCTTACAGAATTAAAAGGGCCGTAACTGCTTAACAATTTAGTTAATTGGTGGGGTTTTAATTTTTTTCAGGTTTACTTGTTGGAGTAGGTGGGTCGGGAAGGCAGAGTTTAACACGATTGGCAGCCTGTATGGGAGGCCTTCAACTGTTCCAACCAGAAATTGCCAAGAATTATGGAAGGAATGAGTGGCGGGATGACTTGAAAAAGGCGATGAAAAATGCTGGAGGTTACGGTCGGGATACCGTTTTGCTGATAACGGACTCGCAAATTAAAGAGGAAGGATTCCTTGAGGATGTGGATGCCCTGTTGAACGCGGGAGATGTGCCGAATATTTTTAACGCGGAGGAAAAGGGGGAAATCATGGAGGCGGTAATGCCAACGTACACGTCACAATTGGAAAAGAAGGACAGGTCCAAGGAAATTAATCCTTTGGCGCTATTTGCCTTTTACGTGAGCCGTGTCAAAGAAAAGCTTCATATAATTATTGCTTTTAGTCCAATTGGAGCCAGTTTTCGGAACAGACTTAGACAATTTCCAAGTATTGTCAACTGCTGCACCATAGGTTTGGATTTTTTACTGCTGTTTTTTAAATCAAATATTTAGTATGCTTCAATTATTATTTTCATGACCTTGACTGTATCCTAGACTGGTTTCAACCTTGGCCGGAAGATGCGCTGGAAAAGATTGCTCAAAAGAGTTTTGAAGTTATGGACCTGCCGCTGGACTTGAAAAAGGGGCTGGTGTCTATTTGCAAATATTTTCAAAAAAGAGCAGAAACTTTGGCTGCAGATTTTCTGGATCAACAAGGGAGGCACGTGTATGTGACACCAACATCATATTTGGAGTTGATTCTGACGTTTAAGAAAGTGATTATGGGGAAAAAGGAGGACACGATGAATCAAAAACTGCGATATTTGGGAGGCCTGGAAAAACTGGCATTTGCTTCCGGACAAATTGCAATTATGAAAAAAGAGCTGACTGCCCTGCAGCCACAGTTGGTGGAAGCCGCCAAAGTGACTGATGAAATGATGTCAGTGATTGAGCGGGAAAGTAAAGAGGTGGAGAGCAAGAGCGAGCTTGTGAAAGAGGACGAAGCCGTAGCTCACGTGCAGGCCGAGGAAGCGACCACACTGAAAACGGAATGCTTGGCAGACTTGAGCTCAGCGCTGCCCCAACTTGAAAAAGCGATGAAGGCGTTGGACACCCTAAAACCAGCAGATATTGTACTGGTGAAATCCATGAAAAATCCTCCACCTGCGGTAAAACTAGTGATGGCGGCGGTGTGCGTGATGAAAAGTATTAAGCCGGAAAGAACAACGGATGCGGATGGAAAGAAAGTGATGGACTATTGGGGTCCGAGCAAGAGACTTCTCAACGACTTTAATTTCCTTCAAGGACTTAAAGATTACGACAAGGATAATATTCCAGAGAGTGTGATGATAGATATTCGAAACAATTTCATGACCCAAGAGCTTTTCAAGCCAAACAAAGTAGCCAAAGCGTCCAGCGCTGCAGAAGGTCTGTGCAAGTGGATCCTGGCGATGGAGAGTTATGATAAAGTGGCAAAAGTGGTGGCCCCTAAAAGGGCTCGTTTGAATGAAGCGGAGGAAAAGCTAAAAAATACGTTGGATTTGTTGAATGCAAAGAGAAAAGAGATTCAGGATCTGGAGGCAAGATTAGCGACACTCAAGGAACAGTTTGAGGAAACGAATGCTAAAAAGATGGCGTTAGAAGAAGAGGTGAACAATTGCGCCATGAAATTAGAACGCGCGGAAAAATTGATTGGAGGTCTGGGAGGAGAAAAATCCCGATGGACACTAGCAGCGGAGGGGTTGCAGGTGACTTATGACAATTTAGGAGCTGACGTCCTGATCGCTTCTGCGGTGACAGCATACTTAGGTCCATACACGGCTGTGTACAGAAATGCCTGCATTCATGAATGGATAAAACACGTGAGTGACATGGGGATCGCGTGTAGTCAGGATTTCTCTGTGGNTACTTAGGTCCATACACGGCTGTGTACAGAAATGCCTGCATTCATGAATGGATAAAACACGTGAGTGACATGGGGATCGCGTGTAGTCAGGATTTCTCTGTGGCCAAGACCTTGGGCAGTCCAGTAACGATTCAACAATGGAATTTGCACGGTCTTCCAAAAGACGCCTTCTCTATTGACAACGCGGTGATGATAGAAAATGCCCGTCGCTTTCCACTTATGATTGATCCCCAAGGTCAGGCTAATAAATGGGTGAAGAACACCGAGAAGGAGAACAAGCTGAAAATTTTGAAACTGAGTGATGGGGATTTTATGCGAAAAATGGAATTCTGTGTAGCCACTGGCACACCCATGTTGGTGGAAAACGTGGGAGAGGACATTGACGCCAGTTTACAGCCAATTTTGGACAAAAAGACGTTCAAGCAGGGGGGCGTTGACATGATCAAATTGGGAGATCTTACTGTCGAGTTCAACCCCAACTTTAGATTTTACATGACAACGAAATTAAGGAACCCTCACTATTTACCGGAAGTGTCCACTAAGGTGCTACTCCTCAACTTTATGATCACCCTGGAAGGGCTGGAAGATCAACTGTTGGCCATTGTGGTGGCCAAAGAGCGACCCGAGTTGGAAGAAGAACGACAGCAGCTTGTTCAACAAACGGCAGCCAATGCTAAAGCGCTGAAAGAAGTGGAAGAAAATATTCTCAATACTTTGTCCTCCTCTGAAGGCAACATTTTGGAAGATGCCACTGCCATTGAGATTTTGGACAGTTCCAAGCAAATTTCCAATGATATTACACAGAAGCAGAAATATGCAGTACAAACGGAAAAACAAATCACCACCTCCAGGGCGGGCTACAGGCCCATTGCGAGGTACACTAGTGTCCTCTTCTTTTCATTGACCGAGTTGCCGAACATTGACCCTGTAATAATCCCATAAAATAACCGCCATTTTAGGTGTTAATCTTCTTGTGTCACACGTCTTATCATGAAAATATTTACTCTGGTTTTTAGATGTATCAATACAGCCTTACTTGGTTTGTCAACCTCTTCATCAGCTCCATTGAACACAGGTATTGTTGGGACACTGAAATAATTTATTCCCCTCAGGATTACCTACCATCCAGTATTAATGCTTAATGTAATCCGTGTATGATCAGGGCTGTAGAAACAGGGGGACAAGGGGGACAAGGGGGATAGTCTAATTCTGTAATGTTCAGTAATTTTAAGCCCTTTAATATACGCAATGTTAAATCTCTGAATTCTTGGGGGGAATTTGTCCCCTCATCCCCCTGGTTCCTACTGCCATATGTATGATGCTGCCGGTTTTGTAAGATAAGTTTGTTAATTTAATTTGTGCCGCTGTACGATCGTTTTAGAATACGAATGGATCCGATGGCGTAAGTTACCTTGTTTGTGGTTTTGTAATTTAATGGCGGATGTGAGAGAATAGGATGATCAGGGCCGGCGGAGCAGGGGGGAGGGGGTACATGAGGGGGGAAATCATATCTTGTAATTTATAAGGATTTGCATTTCTCCCTATCTTGTAATGTTAAATTGTTGAATCTTGGGGGGGATCAATCTCCTCCAGTTCCGCCGCCCATGAGGATGATCATCTTGTCCAGCTTAGTAAATAGTTGGGATTATACCGGAAGAGTACAAGTTTTTGTTGTAATTTATTTTTCAGTAATCGGAGTAAAAATCTGGACAAGCGGTTGAAGAATTTGAGTGATCACTTCACCCTGAGCTTGTACAATAACGTGTGTCGATCCCTCTTTGAAAAGGACAAGTTGTTGTATTCCTTCACCCTGTGTATATCAATCATGATGAGTCAGAATAAATTGAACGTGAATGAATTTAAATTCCTTCTCACTGGAGGCGTTGGCGTTGGTGAAAATCCTCAAAAGAATCCGGCGTCGAATTGGCTTCCAGATAAAAACTGGGATGAGTTGTGTCGTATGGTAGAATTGGCGCCGGTGTTTAAAAATTTCCTGAGCGAGTTCAAAGGACCACAGTTGGCTTTTTGGAAAAAGTTGTACAATCACGCGGAACCTCACACGCAATACCTGCCAAAGCCATGGCATGAGTCACTCTCAGAATTCCAGAAAATGTTGGTTATCCGGTGTATTCGTCCGGATAAGTTGGTGCCGATGGTGGTGTGGTTTGTGAGTGTTAATTTGGGGGATAAATTCATCAGTCCGCCCC